>BMAO01032018.1:0-81929 GCA_019973975.1 Trichonephila clavata | reverse complement strand
GAAAAAGTAATAGAGAAAAGTGTAAGCGGGTCTATAAAGCAAATTATTCTCGATTTGTGGATTTCTTACAAAATTTCAATTATTCAATTTAGGAATGAGTTCTCGACTTTTTCTCTGCGCCCCCTCCCCATCCAACAACATTATTGCTCCACTACATAGAGACCGCAGTATCCGAGTGGTCGTAGTCGCGAACTCGTGGCCAGCGTTGTCGAGTACTGGTGATACTGAAGAACCGCCGTATTGAGAGTATGATGCACTGTTAACCCTCCGTCGGGCGCAGCTGACCTAAGACGCCAGCAAAAGCCTCTTGTATCAAATTAGCAATTTTGTGTGGTTGTTTTAGTTTAAGCTTCCTTTTGTACATTAACTTGATTCTTTCTTGTACACTTTCGTGTATTTACTTTCCTTAAACCTTACATAAAGTGGCCCTGTGGGTGTTTTGAATTAAAATTGATTAGAGGGTCGGTGGCCTCTAGCGCCGGGTGCGTCTGATTCTATTTCGCTTAGAGGTGCACCCGACGAAGGGTTAAATCTTTTGAGGTTCAAAGTTCTCCTGCTTGTGAGGTGTGAAAGTCAGGTGAGTTGGGTGCCAGTTCAGGTGTCGTCGTCTCCATTTGACTGAGGCTCAAAATTACGAAGTATGTCGCCAATTGTCCTAGTGTTGCTTCAAAAATGCGACGTTAATAAGCACTCACTGTCGCCCATCCGGTATAGTGACGCTGACTGCGGTGCCGTAGGGCTTGGGTTCGAATCCCGGAGAAAGCATGGATGTTTGTGTTGTAATCCTTCTTTCCTTTGTGATTCACGATTACTTCTACGTAAGCCCCCGTGTGATACTTTGAAGTGCATGGGGTTATAAATGTTCTCAATAAAAAACAAAATAAACACCCACTCACACCGCTGCATGTAGCTTTAGCGCATATTTCATCACAAGAAGTCACGGTCTATTTTTGGGAAGTTGTATTTCGCTGAGAAATACGTAGAAGATTAATAAAGAAAATCGCGCACATTTAAAAATTTATTTAAAATTTTCCGAATGTGTCGTCTGTTGTCGTTTCGAATGTTTCTTGCGCTGGATGTTATGCTAACTAGTTGAATTACATTTTTTATTTTTAAAACTCCTTCATTCAAAAAATTGGCACGCCAATGAGCTATAAAAAAGAGAATTCATTCAAGTAAATTGTGTGAATATATTCTTTTTTAAGCATGACTGAATTCAATTGAAGTTTTAATGTTATGATAGTAAACAGAAGCGACAGGAACAAGTGCATTGTAAATTATTTTTTTCCATCCAAACATTTCTTTTAATGGAAGATACCTTATAAGTCGCTTGGAAATCGTCGCAAATGCGTGCTAGAAGTGAATTTCAAAGATTTGCGTACATAAAAGATAAACACATGCAGTGTGATGACGAGTAAGTAAACGCAATAGGGTTTTTGGGCATGTAGGAGTGCATTGATTTTCTCAGCTGATCAAACAAATAAGAGGGGGAAAAAAGGAAGCGTGAAACGCGTAGTAAGAATAAATAAACAATTGCTTTTTTTTCCTTCAGATGTTTTGATTCTATTTCTTACAACTTTTGATAAATCTCAAAGAAAAAATACTGAAAAAACTTAATATCTTCATGATAGTTCCCGAGCTAGTTCTGAAAGTAATTCATAGCTTTAGAAAAGGTAATAAACCCCGAATTAAAAATAGATCTAAAAGTAACAAACTGAAAAGAGAGATGTCAGATTTTCTATATTTTCATAAAAAAAATGTATATTGAAAAAAAAAAGTCTACAAGAAAATGACTGAAAATTTCAGAACACTTTCCTCTGATGAATGCGATTTCTTATATTTTTTATTTTCCCCATTAAAGCTACATACTTGGATACAGCGAAAAATACAATGATAGATGAATGCAACTTATTAATTTACCGAGAAAGATTCCAGAAGATTAAAAAATCACTAAAACTAATAGATTATATATAATTTTTAAGGAATTTTTTCCAAAAAAGTAAAGAAAAAATGTTTCTTTCACACATTCTTCTGATGTGCATAGTATTACATAATATAACAGCAACGCGATTTTCTTTCGGAGTTTATTCGCAGTAAAACGCATCCTAAAAAGCTTGAGAATATATCTACAAGGGATGGCCAGAAACGAATTCGAAATTGATTCTCAGCAGATAACAGAATTTTGAAGAGCCGAACATCTTCTTAAGGTATCCGACTGATTGCGACAACTTTTTTTTTTTTTAAATGGAGATATGTGGATTTTTTTTGTTGTTTTTAGATTTTTTTTAGTACATTTAAAGGAAAATAGGCTAAAATTAAGAAGAGAAAAATAAATTATTATATCTAAAATGGGAAAAAAGGAGTAAAAATTGACAAAAAATAACATAAACGCGGTCCATTCTGTACCAAAGGTTTATGAACAAATTTTCAATTTTTCAATTCTGATGTGTTGCTATGTTATTCATTGTTGAAATGACCTTCAGGATAAGAGATATTTTAATTTTTACAAAAACTAGAGCACTATATCTCAGTTACTATATGAAATTGCTTAAAAAAACAGTGATTATATTCACATAAGGGACTGTAAATTTTGTAATAAAACAGTGATTGCTAAATATGAAGGTTAAAAAACTTCTATCATTATACAGAACTTACACAAAAACATTCAGTTAATTATTTTTAAAACTTTTTTAGCAATCGCTGACCCCGTTTGATTATTTTCAAAAAAAATCATATTTCGAGTAAAACGCATTTTAAATTGTAACATTTTGCTTAAGGTAATGGCATCTGCTTTTACTAAAACACGTGTAGTTTTTGTTCTAGTGAAAGGAAAATGATGAACTTGGTATTTTTATAAAGCTAATAAGATGGCTTATAAAATAAAATCATAAAAAAATCTGTCAATTTTTGGCAAAATTCACAATTTTAGGGTAGTCGGATACCTCTTAAGCTATTTAAAACATTGCCTAAAAACTTATTCTTTGCAAGTACATTTATTTAAAAAAACTTTTAAATTTCTTATCATTTAAACGAATTTGTAATAAAACTGCATGGATGGTACTTCGTAGTTGCTACAATGCAAGGGAAATTGTGCGTTAATAATTATGTTTAATCGTTCAAGGAAATTCATTTGCTGATGTAAATATACACTGTCATTTCGAAACAATGTAGGTAATTACAATAATTGCATATTAAAGATAAGGATTTTTTTTGTTTTTTTGTTTAACGGTTTCTAATGCATTTCTATTATTTTCAGATTTTGATGTTTAAAAGACCGTAATGTGAAATGTATTATTTGTTTCGTTTCGTACTCAGATTTCTATAAGCGCATCTTAAATTAATTGTGTAATAATGCATCTTTTTAAGAAAATTAAAAACGCTCGAAATGTTTCCCTTTCCATAGTTAACGTATACACTGGTGCGTGTGTGTGTGTGTAAATTAAAGGTCATGAATACGTTTTTCAAAATAATTCGAAATTGCCACCTGTGAAATAAGTAAAATTTAAAACTTATGCATTTTGAAGAACGGGTAGCATAATGAAAGCCTACTATTTGGAATAGTTTTATAGCACAACGTGTAATTTGACCGATTAATCATCAAGAAAACCCTCAAGTTTGATTTTTCGCAGTGATAAAGGTACTGTCAGATTACGGGGACGATACCTATTCTTCCTATTTTCCATATCCACGTCAAGCCAACGAGACGATTTTAAGCACTGGCAGATGTAATGCATTAATCCTTGTAACACGATGATTTTCGTTCAGAAAATGAGATATCTGAAACCGCTGTCTGTATTATGAGTCCGTTAGGCTGTTAAAAACAACACCTGAAACAAAATTCAACAATACTTTTAATATAATCGTTCAATCTTTGTTTTCTATTTTCATTTGTTTCATAAATTTCTTCCAGGCGTCTCTTCAGTAATATTAACATTTAATCCACGTGTTTACATTTTAGCGACAGCAATTGTAACACTTTTCATTGTCAGTAAAATATAAATCTAAAAGTCATTTTTGTTTTAATATAAAATACAAATTATATTTCTCATGATGATTTTCTACGATTTATTCTTCAGTTCATTACAGTGATAACACTGTAATTCCGAAGACTTGGCCCTCGCCTTATGCTCAGAAAGAATTGGATGAATATATTAATATTTTAGAATCTATTGGTAGATATTAAGAATTCTACTTTTTGGACATGCTCTCTTGTTTTACATCTCGTTATTGTTGAGTAAGACCATTCACCATTTTGGAGATAAATTGTTTTAAAAAATTTCGTTGAGTCTTGTAATTTCTGCAGGTTAAAATGAAATGTTCACTTGTTTCTGGTACTTGAATTCCGAACATATTGGAGAATCGACTTGTTTAAAAAGAAAATATATGTCATTCAGTATGTGGTAGTTTCTTTGCTCCCAACTTATTAGTTAAAACCTCTGGATACCTATTGTTTGCTGCCTGTCTTATTACAGCTATCAAAATCTATATATACAAATAAATAAAATTGAAGTGTCTGTTTGCAATTTCAAATTAGCAGCTTTTTATTAAATGCATTTAAAGGTATGTACGGTACTTATATCAAAAAATCAATTTTTAAAATTTTTGTCTGTCTGTCTGTTTGTTCCAGCTAATCTCGGGAACTTCTGGTCCGATTTTAAAAATTCTTTCACCAATGAAAAGCTACATTATCAGCGAGTAACATAGGATATATTTTATCTCTATATTCCTAAGGGAACGGAAACTATGAGGGTAAAACGTTGGCGTTGCTTACTCCCCGCCAAGTTGGCGCAAAATTATGCATTTGGTCAATAATGGAAATTTTAATAAACATTTTCTCACACACACATTTGTAACAAATAACTAAAACATAGAGTAATTTAGCATCTTTACAAAAAGCAATTTTTTAAATGGTTTTTTATTAAACGTCTAACGTTTATTACGTTACGTTTGTTAAATGTCAAACTCAAACTTTGAGAAATATCGCCAAGTTGGCTAAGAAGTTCTCAATTCCGACAATGCCAGTTTTCTCCCACTTTTTAAAGAGGGAAATGAAATAAAGTTTTAGCGAATTGCGCGCGTGATTTTGAAATTCTATGGTAATATTAATTGACAGTTTCATAAAAAGTTTTAATTTATCGAAAATTTATTACTTTGAATTTTTTAAACCTAATTATACAATATTCATATTTTGCACAAAATTTTTCACTTATACTGAACCTAGATATTTTGCATAGAGGTATTACTTTGAAGATATACTAGATATTTCTATGGGGGAGAAGTCATACAATATCACTCGCCGAATAAAATTAGGGAGCTTTACGCAATACTTATTTCATCTTCTGTCTTTCTAATCCTCAAACCTTTTGGAATAAGTACAAAGACTACATGGTGGAAGATATTTTGCGACGAAAAACAACCGAATTTGCCTTTCAATGAACACATCTACAACGAAAAGCAATAAAGGTTTTCAGAATAGTTAGGAAAAAGCTACATGATTTTGGAATGATTAGCCCTAGACGTGTCGACGGAAATGGTTTCGATAATGAAATCACTTGATAAATTAAGCTACGATTTTATACATTGCAACATCAAGTAACAGAATTTATCCCTCAATTAACTCCAGAACAAAATCACGTTTTTCAAGAAGTGTTGCGCAAAATAGAATCCGGCAGTGGTGCACTCTTTTTTCTCGAAGCCTTTGGAGGAACAGAAAAAAAAGTTTTTGCTAAACTTATTATTAATGGCCATCAGAAAAACCTAGAAGATAGCAGTTGCTATGGCTTCTTCTGGTATAGCCGCGATTTTACTGACCAACGGTCGTACTGCACATTCCATTTTAAAATTATCGCTTAATCTTGCATTTGAAGATTCACTTATCTGAAATTTCAGAAAAAATGGCTCTCAAGGCAGGATGCTTCCACGATGTAAGCTTTTAGTGTGGGGTGAAAGTACGATGTCTCACAAGAAAGCTATAGAAGCGTTAAATCGGACTCTTCAGGATTTACGAGAAAGTACAGATATTATAGGAGGAATGGTACTTTTTATTTATAGGATTTATTATTATTAATAGGAGGAGGTACTTGAAAAATTCAGTCATAAAACAAATATGAGAGTGCATCTTCATAATGACGTAGATTCGGAACATTATGCAGAGACGCAATTGAAAATTGGTTATGGATGTTTGTGTGGACGCAAATGCTGGAGGTTATATTTTAGTTCCAGAGAATTTTGTAATGTAGAAGAAAATGATATAAATCTTATTGCTCAAATTTATCCGGGCTTGCAACAAAATTTAAATTGGGATCAGTGGTTGCGCGCAAGATCAATATTGGCGCCTAAAAATGACTTTGTCAATAAAATCAACACTGAAATTTTAGACGTGTGGGGAAAATGAAGGAATATTTATTAATGGACACAACCATGGATACAGAACACAAAGTACTTCATATCCCACGGAGTTCATAAATTCGCTTGAACTTTCGGGTGCACCCTCATATAAACTTCAATTAAAAATAAATGTACCAGTTATGTTTATGCAAAATATCGATGCTCCTCGACTATATAATGTCATTGTCCATACAATCAACATTGAAAATTTAAACGACGTGCGGGGAAGAAGGGATGAAGAAATATTTATCAATGAATACATTCATGGATAAAGAACAAAGTACTTCATATCCCACGGAGTTCTTAAATTCACTTAAACTTTCGGGTGTACCCTCACATAAACTTCAATTAAAACTAAATGTACCAGTTATACTTATCCAAAATCTCGATGTTCCTCGACTGTGTAAAGAAACAAGGCTTTGGATCACAAAACTTATGCAGAATATACTTGGTGCCAATATTTTAACATATGTCATGAAAAGGGATAGTGTTATCATACCTCGGATTCCAAGTATCCGCACTGACCTACCATTTCAATTCAAACGAGTTCAAATTCCAGTTTTACTTTTGCTATACTGTAGCCTGATCGGTGTGTCCAATGCCCAAATCTTCGCATATTTGCAACTGACGGAAGAACATGTAATATGGTATACAGTAGCATCTTAGAATAATATTCTGTTTTGAGCTCTTTTAAAGAGAAATTATACATTAAACGTAGATACTTTCGATTTTTAAAAATATTTATACTTTAAGTTATTGATTTTTTGTTGTTAATTATTATAATAAATTACGTTTTCAGTTTTTTTAAACTAAGCTCAATTTTAGAATTTTTAAATTTTATTTGTTCCAGTCAAGCAATAAAAAAAAATTCCACAATCCAAAATCCACAATCTCGGTAGGCCACTATCCTTCCTCTGTCGAACTCGGATACTTGATCAAAAGCTGATCGCCGTTTTCTACAAGACATAACTGATCGTTTTTTGAAAAAACCACAAGAAAAACACAATTGTCGAACTTGAAATCGTCGAAATCTTCAAGCCTTAAATAGCGCTTTGAGGTGGCGCCCCAGGCGTGCGTGATGTGTGTCTGCGCTGAAATTCTAATCGTTTGCATATCTCACCTCCACTAATGCATGCTGTAAATTTCATGTTATTTACGTGCTTCCTTCAGGGTGTTGCATTTACGGTGGCCAGCAGTGTAATTACGACTTGGACAGTTATTTAAAGACATCAACGCGAGCGGAGCCGCGGGTAAAAGATAGTATGAAATATAATTAAAGTTTTTATGTTTTTTACTCTTCGTCCATGCTTCTTCATTTTTACTTTTGTGTTGTTTTTTTAAATATGTGTGTAGATCTCTCTCTTTCTTCTCCCTTTCTCTCCTCCACTGGAATCTAAGGAATAATACTCCAAGGTTCTAGAGATTCTTTGGCTATTTTATCTACTTCTTCATTAATCTCTATTTCTCTATGTGCCGGTACCTAAATGAATGTTATGGACTGAACTAAATAAGACTCTCTTACAAAGTAGAAAAACTGAATTTAAAATTATCGTATTTGATTTTCTATTAATATTTTGGAAACTTTTTAGAACCGATAAACTGTCAGTCAGAATAACATAATTGTCTTCTTCTACTTCTGTAACTGTATGTGAAGAGGCTGTACGTGAAAATGCTTTTTGGTAAAAATATAATACATTATACTGTTTATCCTAGAATAAACGTATAAATCAAAAATCCATAGTTATTTAATTTTTTTAACAGTTTCTGATATAATTTCAATTTACTATTATAGCATCAGAAACTATGTTTTTGAAGAACTCTTTTTTATCTAGTTTCGTTCAGGTTCACTTTTCAAAATTTCAGATTGCTTAATTAATGTATAAAGCTCTAGATGAATTCAAGTATTTTAAATTCTTTAAATACTAATACGATTGAATTGTTAATAAAAAAACTGATTCTGCATCTTAATGAAACATCGTATTTATTCATAGAAAGTTTTGATTAAAATTCGATATTTCTGATCCCTCTTCCTCCATCTCGATGAGAATTTTTTTTAAGTATGTTAAATTTCTTTCTGCACCTTTAGAAACTTTATTTATCAATTTGAAATTATAAGTACTTAAAATATGACTAACAAGCATTGAACTATTAGCCTCAAAATTAAACATTACGTCCTTACAACGAGAATACAACACCTTGAAAGCGTGGGTAGGAAATAATGAAAATAAGCGGAGAGAAAAAGAGATAGCTTCGAACAATACATGATGTTTAACACCAGATAAAACAATACAATGAACATAAACACCAGATCACAGACTTTGGATCCACCTCCCTCACGGGTAATGATACAGCCAGCAAAACTTCGTGGAACACAGTCAATAAGGGTACAAATTGTGGCTAGAACAGACGACCCCTCGCTCGCAGCCATGTGAGACAGTTCCTTCTCGCGGTTGTGTCAGTACATACAAACGATGACCAATTACGCTCCATAGATGTTTCATAAATGAAAAAAAAAAAAATTAAGCGACACCAAAAGGCCAAGGAAACACCTGGGTATCTTGCAGGGATTGTTGATTGATGTGTTATAGGGAGTTATTTTACTGGAACATTCTAATGTTTGCACCCTGATAGAAGGGTACCGGTTTCAGTACGTTATCCGCAAACCATTGGGTCAACATATTACGAATCGGTGTGATGACTTACTATTGTAGGCAATGGCGCTTCAAACTATGTTATTCAGTGTTCCACAATTGTAGTCGACTTAGACCTGTTACCATGTCAATGCCTGATTCGTATGCATCGACTAGAAGTAAGACTCGTCACAGAACACCTGACGACCATGCTCTGTCTTTTTGTATTGAACGCATATCTAACTCGACACCATTGCAAACAGAAGCGTCAGTGCTAAGGATCAAAATCTGCCATAACTGCTGCAATGAATATTAGCTTCTGGTTACTAGTAGGCGTTTCATGGTTCTTGTTAGCAGGAAGAATCAAGGATATCCTACACATTTTGCAACAGCTTTCAGAAAATAGACAGGGAGAGGCTTTAAGCGCTTGTCAGTGGAAGAGTCATCTTGTAAAGTTGACGTTCATGTAATTGCACTCTCGAACGTGGCACATTTTCTTCTTCAAACCATTTCTGATCCCGTAAAGTCTTGTGAACTTATCTGTTTCCTGGAACTGCCTCCATTGAAGGCGATTTAATCCCCACCCTTGTTTTAACAGGTTTTCATTATTAAATTCTTCGGCTTAGGCTCCACATTTTTCTTCTCCAAACTATCATTATAAGTCCGGCGGAACCAAAAATGTTGTGAATTAGATGTGATCTCAATCAATTTGCTGTCAATGTTGAATTCTTTAAAACTTAATCTCTAGAATTTAGTTGGAGCAGTGAAGAATGAAGTTGGAGGGATTCTTGTGTGAGGGTGCAAATCTGTTTCAAAATTAGGCAATTTGGTATTTTTTTTATGGTTCTGTGAATCATGAGCTTTATTTGAATATTTTAAAGAACGATTTGAAATTATCCCCCGAAATTGGGTATTGAATGCGACTTTATTTTTTAACAAAATAATGACCCGAAGCGATTGCTCTCAACGTGCGTCTTTGGTATCTCTGTAACTGTCCCCAAACACTTAAAACATCTTCTCAATCACCTGATTTAAGTCCAGTGGAACATATGTGATAAGAATCAGCACTATGAATAAGAAGACATGATGCATAAAAACAAACTGTGAACTAAAAACAATAATCGCAAAAGAATGGAGGAACATCGATGCAAAAATTACAAAAAACTGATTAAATCTATATTAAGATGTTTAACAGTTGTTGTGGACGTTAAAAGGTATCCTACTAAGTACTAAATTAAGAAAAAAAATTCCATAGTTAAAACTATGTTTATATTTTTTTGAAGTGTACGAAAGCTTTTGTGGTTTAATTTTTAGTAGTTTGTTAATTATTAAGTTTTCAGGATAATAGTTATAGTATATTTTAAAATTTTTTTATGTTATTCCAATAAGAGAACGAGCTGCAAATATTATTTAAAAAATTCCGATTCTCTCTCTCTCTCTCTCTCTCTCTCCCGATGTATAAATTTTTATTAGTAGAAAACATTAAATTTTATAGAAAATTGTAAGGACAAACGCTTTTGGAGTCATTGTATATAGAATAACGTGGAAAATATAAGATACAAAAATATTTACATGAAAAAATATCACTTGAAAATAAGCCCTGTGTATGTTGTGGTGCAAAACTTGTGGTGGCTGGGTCCTACCTCGGACCCCGCTCACACTGCCCGGCGCGTCTCTAAGTGTGGGAGGAAACATATCATCACCAACAAACGCCATAATAACAAATATATTTATTCAAGACTGACAAACACTTAAACAATCACAAGTTTAACTATAAGAAGAAAACCTAGGAGTGATTCCCTAAAACGACGATTAATCCTAATACTTAATTCTAAGTAAACCCGACTACTAGAATGGACAAGGAGAACTATCACTAACTGACCTCAGGTCGGTACTGAATCTACTATCCTCAATTCTCAATCTAACAATTTATTTTATAATGTATACTTATGAAACGCGCGCTAAGTTCATGAAGTAATTCTCCGCTAGTTACTTGCTTGGCAGCTCCTTCTCTCGTACATTTACAAAATCTCTCTCTCTATATATATATAGACTTTATATAGTCGAACTAATTAACATATAACTATCTCGTGTTTTTCCCGAAAAGGCTGTGAAATAGTATAAATGCTAGCCCCAAAGTTTCCCAAGAGGATTAGTACGGAAATCTCGCGAATAGCCCCGTCACAAACTGAATAAAATTCTGTCTTATTTTTGAAGACATACGATACATGTGTGTTCTAAAAACACCCACTACAATTTTTTTTAAAAAAGTTATTTTGAAAAATATTAAGATTTATCGATTAAATTCTAAGATACGATTTTAATCCTCTTCTGACCATAAAATCTTTTATTTACACAAATTCTTTTATGGGGATTTATACAGTTTACGTAATTGGGCTGTCTGAGAAGTGCAGATTATTTTCCCCTACACTGACAGCTGCGTCGGTAAAATGTAATAGTTTTAAAAGGAATTACGGATTTCCAAATCCGAGTAAAGTAAAAATATAATATGGAGAGGAAATTGAATTTTGGTTATATATCACGAACAATTTATGCAGAAAATGGCATTTTTCTTAAACACATATACTTTATAAGAATACTAGCTATTACCCGCCCGTTTTCCTGGGTATTTCATGAAGTTGTATTTCTATATGCTGTTTTTAAATTATTGATATCTAAGCCGTACCATTAAGTTTTCAATTGTATTGAAAAACTTTCTTTTTTTTCTTCGTCTATTTAAAAAGAACAGGACTTGAATTTCTGAAATGGAAGTATAATTATTTTACACCCCCTCTAAACCCCTCCAAGAGTCGATTTCCGCAAAACCCATTTTAAGAGGATTTCTACTCAGCAAAATAAACATGCTTGCCAAAATTTTAAGCCACTTAATGGTTCAAAAACGGAATTTTTTTATTCATAATGCCCCCGAAACTTCCCTTTGGATTCGATTTCCCTGAAACAATTTCTTAACGGATCTCTATTCAACAAAAGAAATAGGCTTACCGGATTTCAAGTCTGTTGGGTGTAATCATTCAAAAACTTGATTCTGGGGAGTTATTTTCTGCAACCCCGTTCTTAGAGGATATCCTCTCTACAAAAGAAACATACTTACCAAATTTCCAAGTCTGTAGGCTTATTAGTTCCGAAGATATCGGATGACTAAGTGAATGGATAGATAGATGATGAATAATTTTATAAGAAAAAAAATTTTTGTGTTATAATTAATGCAATTATATGAAAAATATTTTAGCAAATGTAATATATTTTTTTAAAGAAAAATATGATCAAAAGAAATCTTTACTTCAACTTTGACTTTTAGTAATGACATTATTGTGTCGAACCTTTCTCACTTTTTTATTTTGTTACGCGTTCTAGGTGCAACCCTATGTTTTCGTACCCGTACGTGTTTTTTTAAACCGAAACATCTTCATCTGTCACAAAAAAAGGAAGGGGATAATTTTAGAACTGTAAAGGAATCATGAGATAAAAATATTAACAGCTACGCTGTAGAAGAGCTTTTCTTATGAAAGCAATTTTTTCACAAGAAAGTCAAAAACAGTCACACGTGAATGTCTTGTGAAAGTTGTTTTAGCTTGTTTTGTTTGCTTCCGATAAAGTTCTTTTAGTGCGTTAGTAGATTCTTCGCAGCTTTAGGCAATTTCGAAGATTTTTCCTTTCCGTTCAGTTTCGTAAGGATAGGATGTGCTTATCAGTTGCCCTTTCAAGAGCAACTATTTGTAATGGTGAAACCAAAAATGCTATATTTAGTTTAAGTTTATTTAAAGTTCTGTCCTTTCTAAGATAAGCCATAGGCAATGCATTCAGTGCAATCGTATGTGATGACAGTTAAAAAAGCATAAATGATCCCCTTGTGCTATTATATCTTGACAAAATAAACAAGCGATCTGAATATAAACAAAGCATACAAAGTAGAGTGAAATATGTTTAACGCAAAAAATACTTAAGACGAAATATCGGTTAACACAAAATAATACAATGGTCCCGACAGACTACCATGTATTTTCCTGTATTTTTTCTCTTAACACGAAACGAAAATTGCTTAATACGAAATGATTTTTTTTTCTGAGAATGATCAAAATGCGGAAAACACCAGCCGCGCAAGCAAGATTTAAGAGGGGGTGTAAAATGAAAGAGAGATGGTTTCTCATGTTTCGTAAAAAGGAGGCTAACCTGGCCTTCCAACACCCTCGGAATAGCCTGTGACATGAACCAATTATGTTTACGTAAGCTTTTGCACCCTCCACCCCTGCAAACGCCACATAGAAACATCTCATCTCTCATCTTTGGAATTCGGATCGTAAAGGAAAATGAGCGATTTATACGAGAAAAGAGCAAGGTTGCAATGATAATTGATAATTGTCCGGCTCACTTTAATGTTAAATTGACATTTTTCAAGCTTATCTTTTTACCTCCGAATAAAAAAGGGGCTTGAAGCCTTGCAATTAAGGGTTTGTACAAAAATTGCAGATCAAGTGACGAAGACGATACCAGAGCTGGCATCCCACTCCGCAAACTTTCACAGCACACCAACGAGAGGACTTTGAGTGACGACGGATTTAACGAACATTAGCTTCTTTACACGGCAGACCTTCAGTGGCATCGGGGCTCGAACTTGTCGGACGTGGCCATGATCTCTCGGCTATCGCGGACTCGTATTTTCTAATGAAGGCCTGGTCTAGGATACTTAGAGCCACAGATCTTGAAGTTTCTCTATGAGGGAGGAGGGGAGGAAATAGAATTCATCGGGAGGAATATTTAGAGGTTGATATATATATATATATATAACTTTCGTCTTGTAAAAAGGGGTTTCACAAGAAAAACAGAGGATTTTCGTTAACTAAGGATTTTTTTACGTATTCGATTTTTTCATAGAGATCAGAAGAGGAAACAGAACCAGGAAACATTTTAATAAAATCAACACCTTTATTTTATGTAGTTCGTTTGATGAAATGAATGCATAGTTAGTCATCGTGACCCTTCTGTCGGTTGTGTATTTGGATGCACAGAACTAGAAACATTTTAATAAAATCAACACCTTTATTTTACATATCAATTTTAGCTTAAACCAAGAGAATGGTCAACTTAATGACGATCATTAATATTAACAACAATTAATAAATTATGTATGTATATATATATATATATCTTTGTTGAGAAGATCCGACGTATTGTTCTCGTCCTGACTTGACAAAATATCTTGTTCCGTGCGAGAGAAAAAATATGTACGATCCCCTTAAACTCCGCTTTAGCTTTAATTATTATGACTCTTAATACTCTAACTTCATTATCAGCCTGACGACTATCGACTACCTCTCTTGCTTCGCTTGACTTTAAATAGCAACTCATATTTGCATAGATCACGGTTCCTCCAAGGAAAGTTATTTTATAATCATAACAGTTAAGAGGTTTCCCAAGAGGATTAATAAAATCGCGGACAGGACCCGTTACAAAGTTTATCATTATTTTAGTACAAATGGATAATTATTATATATTATTATTAATATTCAATAGGTTACTTAAGAAGAAAATATACAATGGAAAAACAAAACATAATTAATTTGATTCCCTTTTGTAAATTATTATTATTGAATCTGCTTTGTTTCATTTTATTCATATAAGTTATACAGTAATTTAATATTAAACTTTATGAATGCACTATTTATAAATTGATAATCAAAATTAAAATCAGAATGGACTAAATTCATGTGACGTCATAATCACATGATAAATTTAAACCACGTCTTTTTAGCCAATCAAGTTCAAAAACACATGTGACGTCATAGTAACGATAAATGTAATTATCTATTTTCAGCAAATCAGTTTATGCACTTCGTTGTTGCCAAATTACGCTTTTTACAGAATTTTTTTTTTAAATTAATATTTTTTCACTTTATTTAAAAGTACATGTATAAAACAAGACTTTTTTTTTCTTTAATTTTAAAATCTTTTTGCAGAAATTTTTTTTTAAAACTCTTGAGCATCTTTACCCAACTACGAAATTTGAAATTTTACCTAAGGTTTACAAATAGAATAAAAAGTAAAAGCTAGTTTATTGTCTGTTTTGAATTCAATGTAGAACACGTGTTTATATTATCATGTGACTGTCATGAATTTAGTCCATTCCTTCTGAAAATTGATATTTTTCTCTTTATTTTTGAAAAAAAAAATATTAATTTTGTCCTTGAGAAGAGCTTAAATGATGAGTTTCAATTACGGTTAAATTACTGAAAACTTTTTCTCCTACTTAAATGGTGAACGTTGATCACAGAAATAGCAGGCGATTTTAATTCACGCGCATTCATAAAATTATAAATTCCTTCTGTTTTAATAGACACGGATTTATTTTTGAGACATTACGTCACATATAAAACTATAATGAGCATATATTTCACACTTAAAAAATAATTTTAAAAATATTTTTTAAAAAGTATGAGCATTAAAAAAATTTTCTATTTCACATTTTACTCTGCAAAATAAAAAAAAATGTTATGGTGCATTTCTCTAAAACACAATATAGCGTTGTAATTATAATGAGAATAAATTCTGAGAAAGAGAGCATTTTTTACGAAAAAAAGGCGTATTTTATTATTTTTTCCTTATTTTTGGTAATTTTAGCTCTTTCAAACCTATAACCGTGTTTTATAGTTGCTTTTAACAGCTCATTATAAATAAGAAATGGCGAAGAATCCATAATACTTTACATTTTCTGATCTTTCTTTCTTTCTATATGAAAGATACTACCTAAAAGTTACCTAAAGCGTTATTCACTAAAAATGTGTTGAATCTGATATTTTTAACTATAAACAACAGCATTGTACAAGTGGGAGTAAAATGTAGATTTCCACCATATTATTAGGATTAATATCTGTAAACTAAGAATTTAACTATTAGAGAAAAATAAATAGCAGAAATAAAAACTATTTTAAATTCATTTGATCTATAGTTAAAGTACGATTGCAACGTGTAAACAATTTTAAGAAACCCAACATTTTCACAATAGATCCCAAAACTTGTTAACACTTTTGAGATTTCTCGTCAATAGTGCATTTTTTACAACCAACTTATAAGAAAACAGCTAGTTACGTAAATATTTTAACGTTTTAGATATGCAGATAAATAATATTTTAACTGCATTAACAGCTCTATTTTAAATAATCTTTTAACTCATTTGTAATTCATGCATTGTTAACCTTAGAGATGGAATTTGAGGCCGCAAGGCCACATACAACCGTTGAGTAAATTCAAAGAGTTTATCATTTTACCTGTAAATAATAGCAGCCAAAGTTTATATTCCATGGACGCCTTTTACCCTTATAATCAATCTAATCATCAAAAAATAATCTCCAGATTTCGGTAACATTCCGAAAATATACAAAAATAAAATAATTATTACGTTCAACTAGCGTCAATTACATATTTCAATTCTTTTCTTCGACTAAAAAAAACATATTTAGAATCATTACAAAAGATGCCAACTGAAGCAACATAACTTTAACAACAAACGATTATATATCAGCGAATAAATTAACTAATCAGATCAATTAGAGTTAAATGAATTATTAAATGTAATCAGACGATAATATTACGGAAGAGAATTTTCAACTATAACTACTGTATAATTTAAATATAGAGAATTAAAAATTCGTTCAAAATAAGGAAAAGGAATTTATATAAACAGAACACTAAGTAGTTTACAATACGAAACACTATCAAATGTCTCGATTCTATAATACATTTTACCTATTTCATACACGTAAATATATGGGTTAGTAATACAAACGAAGAGAGAGAGAATATGAAGGTGTATATGAAGGTTTTTAACTATCAAACTTTTTTTTCTTTGAGGTTATTATAGGTAAGGTCTTTTCGAGTACTTATAATATTTTTAATATCATTCTAATGCAATTAAAATGCATTGAGAGTCACAACAACTCTAAACTCAAACTTAAAAAAAAATTGCTATCTTAATAATTTGATTCCAAATTATGCAAAACAATAACATAAATGCATTCAGGAAAGAACATAGCATTTGAAAGTATAATTTTGCTATAATCGAGGGGGGGGGAATGGATTTGAACAAAAGACTCTAAGCTCTTGTTATTAAGGAAATAAAATTGACGTTTTCAATGCTTACATTATTTCTTATTTATTTAATTATTATTATTATTTTGGATTTTTCAGTCTTCTAATCGCAGG
Source organism: Trichonephila clavata (assembly GCA_019973975.1). Classification (NCBI taxonomy): domain Eukaryota; kingdom Metazoa; phylum Arthropoda; class Arachnida; order Araneae; family Nephilidae; genus Trichonephila; species Trichonephila clavata. The sequence goes on along the minus strand of BMAO01032018.1, from coordinate 64,695 downwards.
GATAAAATCAGCCTTATTTTAAAAGATTTTACAATTATTTAAAAAGGTGAATAACCTTAATACTTCAAAATATGTTTTTATTTTATCATCTTATAATCTTGAAAATTAAAAGCGCAAAATTTATAATATAATAGCAAACAAAAAAAATATCCCCGAAAGAGTTAAAGCTAACCAAAAGTTAAAATGTGATAGTCTGAGTAAATTAAATTATAGGAAATAGTTATTATTATTATTTTCTAAGCTCATTATTATCATAATTAAAAAAAGCTCCTTTATTTTATTATTATTTTATAAAAATACTTTACTATTGTTACTATTTTGAGCAAACAGAATTTTCATGTCCATTTCATATGTATTTTTTCCCCTTAATTGAGCTATTTACGTAAATAATAATAATAAAAAAATCTTTAACGTTGATCTAAAAGCGAACATTTTAATGTTATGTTATTTACATTCAACAAAGCAAAACAAAATAAAACTCGTAAATCAAATTATTAGCAATGGAATAACCACAAAGGCATCGCAAATCTGGATATAATAAATTTGAAAATTTTAGTTGACTTCAGAGTTAAAACTAAGTACTATTTTCCTCAATCTCACATGTTTTAAACTTGCATATAATTTAGGGTTTGCAGCCCCGGGATCCCGAAATCCCGGGATTAAAATAACTAATCCCGGGATTTATTTTTTGTCTGAATTATATTTTGAAATTTTTTTTTAAGTATTGTGAATCGGGTATTACATTTAATGTATCTTATTTACTTTTTTTGTACTGTATACGTTTAAAGTCAGTTTTCTTACGTGTTGAACCTTGAAGGTTTCGAGGAGGGTGTGTATGTTAAACCGTGAAATTTGATATGTTTTCTCTTATTTTCTACTGTAAATTTCTCCCCATCGCGAGGGGGGTCAGAAATCGGACATTTCTCCCAACCTCAGGGTCTGGTGTCAGCTAAAATGGACAGAGTCAATTATAATTTTTGGAAGATATCTAGAAGAGTTTTCAGTCCCGTAATTCCGAAACCCCGGGATCCCGGTGTTTTTTCTAGTCCCGAAATCCCGAGATTAGAATAACTAATTCCGAAATTTAATTTTTGTCTGCATTATATTTAAAACATTTTTTTCTCATAAAAATTTTCTAAGAGTTTAATTTTGTAAAAGTTTATATTTTGTTTATGAAATATGAAAGCAGAATTTTTTGTGTGCAATTATAAGTGTACAGGTAAAAAAATATATACACTACTCTCACAATTCTCGTATGGGAGAACGTCGCACAGATCTAAGTAGCTCACTGCAATGCTTACACAATAATATAAGCAACATCTCAAGAACAGATTTTGTCACAGTTTCTTCTTCAATTAAATGCCGTTAATTGTAGGGGACCTATTTGGAAGACTTGAGACACTTCAAAACCCATTGCATTACTAACAGCTCATGCAACTGGATCTTCAATTTCAAATGAGGTAACACTTGAAATTGATTCATATTAAGATTCATTAACTGGATCAATTTATGTGTACAAAAACCATTAAGTGCAGCAGAAGAACTAAATAAGTTATCAAAGAGGTATATGCACCAATGCAGTCTATTAGATTTGAGACAAAAATTCAAAAAGAAGTGTCTCTTTTTTTTTGAAAATGGAGGGAGACGTAGTGACTATGTGAAAGAAAAAAAAATTTAATGTCTATAATACCTACTAGTAAAGAATCCGAACGTGCATTTTCTTCGGCAAGAGAATTTATAACAAAAGTAAGAAGTTGTTTCAACGATGAAACTCTGGAGGAGCTGTGTTTTTACAAGTTTATTTACAGAAACACGAGAAATAAAGAAATGCTTTTTCTTAAAAAAATTTCATCATGTACTATTTTTATTTGTTTTTACGATGAATTAATTTTTTTATTTGGTTCATTAAAATAATATTAAATCAATTTTTAATTATATTTTCAGTTTTATTATGCAATTTCAACTATGCTAATATGTAAGTATTTTTAATAAATAGTCCAATCCTAATCCCGGGATTGGATAATGTAATCCCGAAATCCCGGGATTGAAAATATGACAAGGGATTGCAAACCCTAATATAATTCAACTTTATAAAATTGTTTATACCTGTTACTGTCAAGTCTATATGCTATTCATTCTGTTCAAAGATTCCCTTTATAAGCGACAGACTAATGAATTCTTTTATCACTTTTCTTTAGGATAAACATAGCTCAGGGCTTACGTTTTTGGATCTAGGAAACCACGAATTTTATTCTTTGTAACTAGATAATCAATCGTATTTACTAGTAATCAATCAATTACTAATTACATTCTTTTATTAATACATTCACAGGGTGTCCGGGCTAAAAGTATCCAAAAGTTATGACTTATTATTACCAAACTACCTATTAGAGTTTCCAAAAACGTTTTAAAAGAAAAAGACATACCACGAAATGTTTATTAAGATCAATGAATTCCGATGCATGCACCTTAAAGGCCTTACCACACGAACATAAATTTGAAGCAATTTTTCTTTCAACCGACAATTTCGACCAATTTGTACTCAATTGCCATAGCAACGGCTTCGAACAACTTTTAGCTAGTAAGCTGAAAAAGTTTTTCGAAATTAAAATTGCTCTAAATTTCAATCAATAGAGTTCTTCGTCTCCTAGGCGGAAACAAAATGGCAGCCTCTTCTTCGTCAAGCGCAGTATCAGAAATGTACGTATTAAAATGGAACGAAATGATGTAGATTGATTGACGAAGTTGAGAAATTTCCATACCCATGAAATCCTAAAAACCCCCATTTCGCAAAAAAATTTTGAAAAAATCAGCGAGCGCGCAGAAAAATCGGCGAGTAAGTTTCAATGTGGAGAGCGCGGCTGGCGTCAGAGCATGTCGTTTTGTTTACGACAACTCTTTACCCTCAGCTTCTTCAAAAAATTGGGCGAAATGGTTGCACGAAAAACCTATGTGTGATAAGGCCTTTAGTAGAACGACAAACGTCTAAATGGTAATCTAGTTCTCTCCAAGGGGTTTGTAGCATATCAGGAGTTTTCAGACGAATCGCTTGAATGATACGCTCCTCCAACTCTTCCACAGTTGTAATTTTTTGTTTATATACAACGGATTTAATGAATCCGCAAGCAAAAAAGTCTAATGGAATCAAATCCGGAGACTTTGGCGGCCAAGCGAATGGGCCCCCTCTTGCAATCTTTCCTTCAAATTTCCTTTTCAAAACTGCGATAACATCACCATGATAATGTGGTGGAGCTCCATCCTGTTAAAACAGAAAACCTGGTGGAATTTGTGGTACAGCAAAGTTTTCTAGCATATCAAGATAATCCTTTCCGTAATCTCAATAATCGTGTCCCGTAACCGTCTTTTCTACGGCGAAATCGAACGTACCGAAGAGATCGCTTAATTTCAATTGGTGAAAAAGTGGTAGCTTGTATACATGTAAATGCAGCCGTTTATGAACGATATCATGAACTGTGGACCGTGGAATCTGTAACTCGTTAAAGGCTTGCCTAATAGACTTATCAGGCAACAGTGTCTTCTGTCACGAAAACATTAGAATACATGCCAATTTGAGATACGAAAATTCTCGTCTTCTTTAAAGTTCTTTCCCATTGGTAGATGGAGTTTGATGTCGGATCGACTTTCTGTTCTCTTCGAACACGTCGTTGTACACGCGTGACTGATTTAAATTCTGTTAACCAAAGTACGCATTACACCTTTTGATATGGCGTCCACATCTTTACTAATGAAGCCAGTGTAACAAGTTTATCGCCTGCGATTGCTGGATAATGCGTGCACATGCGACCGATCGGACTAGATACAAAAAATATTGGAGGGATTTCTAATTCATGTAGTAGCAGTTTATAACATTCTAATGGGTAGTTCCATAATAATAAGTCATGACTTTTGGGTACTTTAATTCCGGACACCCTGTATTTTAGTTATAATTGTGCGTGCGATTAGTTATGGCTGAAATACATAATACCATGTCGAGTTCAAATCAAAATCTTTTAGGAACCGTAGGAGGTACCTTCACACACAGACTTTAGAAGTATCACCACGACTTTATTTTTTTGGTGTCTTCAAAAATAAAGTTAGAAAAGCATCAAATCATCTTTACCGTCGGAAATATAAAGTACAGTGTCTGCTATTGACAGTTTCTTTGGCATCTTAGATGCAGTGAAAATTTTTTTACCTAAAACATTTTCGATGACTTTTTATGAATCAAATTAAGAGTTCCTACCTTCCCCCATCGAGTAAAAGAGAGATTATCCTTTTTTGGATGAAAATTTTATAAATATACTATTGTTTCAACTTATTTGAAGAATTTCTGAGCTTTAAAAACATAAATTGTTTGTATTATCAAATAAAGAATATTAAAACTTATTTCAATGAAAAAAAATGATTGCCTCAACTAATTTTTGACAACCTTAGAACCTTTTAAGAACCCCTATCTGTTCTATTTTTATAAAATTTATTGTAATTAGACTTCTAGGAAGCATAGCAATAAAGAAAAAGGAAAACGTTTTGCCTTACAAAACGATTGCTCTATTCAATAAAATAAAATGAAAATGCATATTTCGACCAAAAATGTTCATTTAAACCAATTCGAAAATAAATACTGCTAAAAAAAATTAGAGAAGCAAACAAAAAAATGAAGAAACAGTTGAGTGACAGCCATGCATGGGCATAAAATGGAGAATACAGGTGTAACAAAACGCAATACAGACAAAAAGAAGCAAAAAGCAATTGTAAGGGAACTTAAATTCATTGGAATGGTATAAATAGATTGAAGTGATGCTTCATGGTAACAATTTTGTTAAGTGTAAATGACAACAAAAAAAAACTGATTGTTTGAAAATGATACAGAAGTTTTAATATGGTGTGTGATCTCCCACCCGAGCTGCTAAGAGACTGCCACACGCCTGTTATGCTTGGATTAGATGAGGTTTTCGATTAGGCTTTGGGGAATACTGTTCCACATTCTTGATGAATTCCGATCCTCCTGTTTTCCAAGTAATTGGAGGCCTTAGCCTTGTAGTAACGCTTCGATCGAGTGTGTCTCAAACACGCTCGATCGGAATAAGCTCCGGAAAGCATGCTAGCTACTCCATACGCTGTATTGTTTGAGCTTCAAGAAAATTCTCAAGAGGACAAGCTGTATGACGACTGGCATTGTCCTACATTTAAAGAAAGAACCAATGGCCACAAATGGCTGTTGCGTAAGGCCCGACAAGGGGTCTCGCCTGCATAACTTTTTGAGCCCTCAAATTACCATTCCAAGTGATGCGCAGTTCAGTACGTCCGCCTATGCTTCCCCCCAGTTCAAACCATCAAATCACCTAGTCTGTAATGCAGTCTGGTATCACACTTTAAACTGAATCGGTATTCATCTGTAAATAGCACTTTACTCCTATCACTTTGCATACAATCTCCATGTTGAGAAGGCCACTTCTTCGGACCGCATGGTGTCTTTCTGTTAACGGAATGCACACCATTGGCCTACGTGCGTACAAACCACCCACATGAAGCTTATTTCGGATTGCTTGGCTCGAGACCTTTCGTCCTGTTACCAAAAGAAGCTGGTTTTGAAACTGTGTAGCATTGACGGTTCTGCCTCAACCAGTGTCGGATTAAACGACATGGTGGCCCCTAGGCCATCGAATTCTCGGGGCCTTGTAGCCTAATAGTTTGATTACAAAACATTTTAGGAATATATTTAATTGTATAAATAAAATAACAAATTATCAGAGAATTTAAAAATATAAATAAACAATAATTATTTATTAGAATCTGCAATAAATATAGAGACTGCCCATGGAAGTGAAAACTTAGAACTTTTAGTATTAAAATTTGAAATTTCATAATGTTTGAATTAAAATTATCAACATTAATCTGGTTTTCACATCTATTAACACTCCGAGCAACAATTAAATGCATGTTTATATGGTTTTTTATTATTCAAATATATTACGGGCTGTACAAGATTATGACAAAATATAAATACAATTCAATTGAAATAACAATTAATATACAATCATATTATTAATGGATAGTATTTGTATTTACTTAAATTTCGGTGTACTTGATTTTTAATATTACTTTAATTGTTTGCATGATTGTCATCACTAATTTCAACAATACTTAGACTTTTTGTACTTTTAATTATTTCATTTTGTTCTGAAAAAGATATAATAGGCTTATGGTAACTAAAATAAGAAAGGAAAATGTTTGATTCAAATTTATCTAAGTATCGCGTAAAAACCGCATCGATCGTCGTTTTATATTTTGTAGTACTGAGTTTTTGATCATTGGGCATATTTAAATTAAGTGTTTCATTTAGAAATTCAATTAGTGGTGAATTTTTATCATCTGCAAAGTTAATATTGAAGTCTCCACTTAAAATCATTCGTACATTATGATATTTTTCGCCAAATCTTTTTTCGAGTATTTCAGAACCTCATTTTGTATAGATCATCAAATTTTCCAATAAAAATTGCTGTATCTGTTTCATAGATTTTCCAGGCAAAATATAAACGGCAGCCACACATTAATATGTATTTCCCATTCTCGGAATCGCAACAAGCAATGCACAGTATATACACATTGAACTTTTCGCTAAATCCATTCAATCTCACTTATAAGATATACACAGCCCTCTACGTCAGCTGTATAGCTACAGATATACTGCTATAAGCATGTCGGTGACGCGAAAGCACGAGATTTCACCCATTCAAAATGTGTCTAAGGCGAACAGTACACTGCGCGTCCGCCAGTCAGAGCATTTCGGGGACACGAACCCATAAGATTTTCCCCTACCAAAAAGTGCCCAACGCCGCTAAAGAAGTTATCACTTCAAAAATTAACTCTTTGAATTAAAAAAAAAAAACTAAATATTTGGTTTTCTCAAATTTTTGGCCGTGATTTCTTTTAGAACATCTTGGAATTCTATGTTCCACATGACGTCATATTCACAATGACCATAATAGCAAGGGAGTTCAGTTTTTCTTGTGTTATTGAAGATCGATGGTAGTTTTTTAGCATTTTTAATTTTGAAATGCTTCGTTCACCAGGAGAATTTTTTATCATAAGACACCTGTATAATTGTTAATGCTTTCATAACATTGGGAAACTGATAGCAGCAAGTTTTTACAAACAAGTTTGTATGATCGCGGTGCTGGTACTGTTTAATTCATTTTTAAAATCTATTTGTAATATGAACCATTTCATCTGCGAATTCGAAGCCTTCAGGGTAATGTTCTCTAACTATTTGGGCATTTTTTTTTATTTTTTGAATCTTTCCTTATGATGGGTGGCTTGGAGGCTGGAAAGCTTAGATGCTGATCGAGTTTGAAGATGGCCCCCAAGACACATGTAATTTGTGTATTCCCCTTGTTTATTGTTGACAGGATGTGGTCAGATTCCTAAACCGGGGGTGCCAGCGCGGGATGTCAACGGTCATGAAAGTTGAATGGACTCATAAATTTAGAGAGAGAGTCGCGAGTTTTGTAACTTTGCGCTTGGTTCCTGACCAATGACTAGGCGAGACCAAAGGGATCGCGGATGCAAAAAGGGGTAATTTGCCCTCACTTAAAAAGCAGGAGCCGAGACATTTCTCGGCAGATTAAGATATCAATAATGTTGAATTGATTCGGAGCAGATAAAATAACTTCGTGCACCATGCCGGCCTCCCATCACCTCGCTTCCGTTTCAGATAAGTGGAATTTTAATTTGTTTGTAAATAATGTTTAATATTAATTTCGTAATGTGTTTTCTCTGAATTAAATAAACAATTTAATTTAATTTTAAAGCGAGTAATGTCATTAGTGTGCGTTGTCTCATTAACTAATTTTAAGTACTAGCCACTATCATGATGCAGACTAAGTCAAATAATTGAACCTGAGTAGATGCTAGGATGTTAATTTAAAGTAAAATTTGTAGCGCTGCATCACTTAGTAGGAAATCAACGAGGAACCCAAGTAGAAAAGATATTTTATTATATGCTTCCAAACGACGTTAAAGTTCTTCAAATAAATTGTCTAATATAGGTAGATAAGTTTCAAATTTGAAAGTTTCAAATTTGGATTTACCTTACTTTTCACGTAAAAAAGATAGATAATATGATAATGATGATGCAACGATCAAATAATGTTTAATTTCTTAAATTAGTGTTCCTAATTAGTGTTCTTAATTTGTTCCTTGACTCTTTCTATTAGCTTTTGAAAGTCGATCTTGATGTGTGTATTTGGACATCGTAATTGATGTTGCAGATTTTCGTCCGTTATGTTTGATAAATTTCATTAGAAAAAAAAAACAGTTCACAGGTTTAAGTTTATATCCAAAAGCATTCACAACTTTTTGTGACAGATCTCTGAAATCGGAAATTTTTTTCTTTTGTGACGTAAGTGTTATGAAAATCAGGTGAAAAAGTGCTTTTTAGGTGTTTGATGTTGTTTGGACCATTAGAGGAGATAAAAATATAATTATCGAAAAAAAAGGACTAATACAAAAAATTAGAGAGTTTTTAAGTTGTTTTTATAACATTAATATTTTTTTTCATGCGTTTCTTGAAGAATGAAATTTTTACGATAATTTGTGCATGAAAAACGGTATATCTCCAAAACAATCCAATCAAATTCAATGAAATTTATAACAAATATGTTATGGGCCCTTGAGAGTGTAACAAACCGCAGGTTTTAAGGCACCTACATTTAATCACATTTTACAGCACTTTTTAGCTTGGAATTAGCAGTAGTTTGGATGAAAAATCAATAGCATCAAATTTAAATGGTAATAAAATATTTATTTCTTAAAATATTTTATATCCTGAGGTTTATGACACTTCAGAATTATCAAGAAGTATATCAATGAAATTAAAATTGCATCATGTGCAATTTATTTTTATTTATGGCGTTTTTCTTAACCCTAAAAATTTTGCTAAAATTTCATAAAAATTTTTTTTTTTTTTCAAAAACAAAGGGTGGTACATGTTATTTATTTAATAATTATGACTTTTTAAGCCTATTTATGTTCTTTGAAACTATAAATTTATACTAAAAATCAACTTTTGAAAAATTGGTTTCCGAACCTATTCGGATACCTTAATGTATTTTTGCATTGTATGTCAATCCGTTTGGAGATATTCTGGGGACGAGTCGACATCGACATGAAAAGAAAAATAATTTTTACATTTTTTTTTTCATGTATTTGACTAAATAAGTGAAATGACTTTCAAAAGCAGCTGCAAGTTTGCTTATTTCTTTTGCATATTTGTTGTAACTTTGAATTCTTAATTCTTTCATCAATGAAAAGTATTGAAGGTTATTATGAATCTCATGGGCCACAAAATTATTCCAGCGATACATTTCTCAGATTTTACGGCCGATGGCTGTACCATGTTTTAAAGATTTGGGGAATGTCATCTTTCCACAAAATAATACAATACCGCATGTATGTCCTGGCATATTTAGACAGAGAGGGTGTTAGACTGTTGCTCTGGACAGTACGTTCTCTTCCTTCTCTTGAAAACTTAAGTAAATAGTTCCATAATTTCATAACAAGATTTGCATAAAAATTTCATCTTTTAGAGCAGTGGTTTTTAAATTGTGGACCATGAACCTCTGGGGGTCCGTAGTGCCTATCTAAGGGGTCAGCGAAGTCTCTCATGTAACGTTGAGATTTCCTTCTTTTACAGATTCTGAAAGACCTCGTGGAAAAATTGAAAGGTGTGCCACACTAGGACTAGATTACTAAGTAGTCCACAATGAAGAAACTCCACAAGAACTTGTATTTTAATCAAGAACATTAAGTCGAGGAGGGATATTCAAAATCTTGGGGGTTCGCCATGTCACCCTTTTCTCCGTAAGAGGGCGCGCGAGAGCCGCCAGATGTATTTTGTGTAACTGTGTAAAAAACATAAATAAAGATTTCTTCAAACAGTACAGACCGATTACTTTTCCATCGCATTCATAGTGGTCCGACGAGCACCAGCATTCAAGTCAAAACATTTAATTGATGAAGTGTAACGGTCTGCGACATTTGTCGAAATAATCAAGCATCAAAACAAATTCGTTCAATAATCATCGCAAGCATTGAACTTCGATATTGGGAAGGTCACAAAACAACATGGACGCCATTCTTAAGCAAAAGAAAATCGTAAAAGGTAAGCTAACTCGTTTAGTTTCCAAAATTGATGATTTACAAAATCAAGCAAATTCTGAATCCATTATTGAAGTTTATGAAAAAGATGTTAATTTAATAGATACTGAAGTAAATAATTTAAATGATAATCTTCTAAGTACTTGTACAGATGAAGAATTTAACGGTTATGAAATAGAAATGCATGATTTATTTTCTAAATTAAATACTCTAAAAATTATTTTAAAAGAGGAAATGAAAAAACTTGTTAGGAATGATAATAATACTAATGCATGCCAAAATATTGCTAACACTAATGTAAACAATTTAAAACTTCCTCGCATAGAATTGCCAGTATTCACTTCAAACTATATGGAATGGATCTCATTTCGCGATTTATTTCTTGCGAGTGTAGGAAATAATAATACTTTAAGCGATAGTCAAAAACTGCAATATCTTAAACTTTCTGTAAAAGGCGAAGCAGCCACTTTATTACAATCTATTCAGATAACAAACTATAATTATCAAAAGGCGTGGAATGCATTAACCGAACGCTATGAGAATGAAGCAGAAATTATAAATGCAGCATTAAATAAATTAGTTTCGCAGCCTGTTTTAAAACAAGAATCTGCGTCGGGATTGAGAAAAATAATAGACACTACCCAACAATGCATTGACACACTACAAATCCTAAAGCAACCCGTGGAGCATTGGGACATCCTTATAATTTTCTTGCTAAGGGGGAAACTCGACCCTGAAACACTACGATTTTGGACTCTCGAACAAACAAACAAAAAAAATCCCTCCTTCGCCCAGTTTAAATCTTTCGTCTTAGGCAGGGCGACTGCAATCGCTTCTTTAGCCAAGTGCCAGAAAGAAAAAACATCTGTTCCCTTTGAAGCGGGGGGGGGGGAAGTAAAATGACCAAAACAAATAAGAAATTTCCCTACTCTTCACAAATAGTCTCGAATGTTTGCGTACATTGCAATAGCGGTTCACATTTTGGATTATTTGTATGCGATAGTTTCTTAGAACTTCCGATTAAAGAAAAATGGGATGTTGTTAAAAAATACAAATTATGTTTTAACTGTCTTAAAGAAAATAAAACGCATCACATTTCTAAATGCCGTGCAGGTGTTTGTAAATTTTGTTCCAAATTACATAATTCAATATTATGCTCAAAAAATCCAAATAATAACAAAACTTTTATTGCCAACACGGTATCAGATATACACACGGAAGATTCCACGATAAGTAGCAATAATACAACCGTACCTGCCGCTCAGGCTGTTTTATTGCCTACCGCAATCGTTTATGTTAAAGACATTAATGGCGCTTTTCAAAAATGCAGAATACTCATTGATTCAGCCAGTCAAGGCTCATTTGTTAGAGAGAGTTGTGTAAATTTATTACAACTTAAGCGCACTAGCGTAAACATAAATGTAGACGGTTTAAGTTCGCGAAACGTGGGAAGGGTTTCAGGCTTAGTTCAGTTAGAAATAACATCACTGTTTTACAAAAATACAAGTATTACTGTAGATGCATTAATTTTACCCAAAATCACCTGTGACCTTCCTCAATTTCAAGTCGATGCGTCTGCTTTGAATACATTCAAAAATTTACAATTAGCGGATATCAACTGTCTTCAGCCAAGCTCAATAGACATTCTGCTAGGTGCAGACGTGTTTGGAGAAATAATGCTCAACAGGCATTTAAATGTTCCAGGACATTCTTTAACTGCAATTGAAACCATTTTCGGTTGGGTTGTTCTTGGAAAAACAAAACATTTTTGCCAAAGAATCATATCAAATCTTGCAAGTTACAACGCAGTAGAGTTTCAACTTGACAAATTTTGGCAATTAGAGGAACTCTCTGAAACAAAACCTTTTACGAATGAAGAAATTGCTTGCGAAAATCATTTTAAAAGCACTTATACTCGTGACTCAACAGGTAGATTCGCAGTCAAGTTTCCATTCCGAGATTCTAGTGATAAACTTGGTTCATCTAGAGACATTGCCGTGCATCGTCTACAGCAAATCGAACGCCGGTTCAGTAAAAACCAATCTCTTTCTGATCAATACCATAAATTCATGGATGACTACTTGAAACTTGGTCACATGGAATTAATCCCAGAAAACGAGATTGACGTTCCAGCCAGTTCCAGTTTTTATCTCCCGCATCACCCAGTACCCAATAAAAACGGTGACAAATTTCGCGTGGTATTTGACGGATCTGCAAAGTCCTCAAGTGGTATTTCTCTTAACGATAAACTAATGGTTGGTCCACAGCTACAGACTGACTTAACAACATTACTCCTACGCTTCAGGATGCACAAAATAGCCATAACTGCGGACATAGAAAAAATTTATAGACAAATAACTCTACACGATTCAGATTTCCAGAGAATCGTGTGGCGTAATTCACCTTTTGAGCCAATACAAGACTTTAGGTTGACAAGGATTGCTAATGGCACTGCATCAGCGCCGTACCTTGCAATAAAATGCTTACAGCAGTTGGCATTAAACGAATCAAATAATTTTCCTCTTGCTTCTAAAGCAGCTCTTAAGGACTTCTACGTTGATGATTTGATGTCCGGAGCCAATTCACTCTCTGAAGCTCTGGAACTACAAAACCAGTTGACTCAAATGGTGTCCAGTGCCGGACTTGTATTGAGAAAATGGGCTTCTAATTGCAGCGAACTCTTAAATTCAATCGATTCAGATATGCGTTTATCTAATACTTCTTTGAATATAGACAATGATGATACAGTAAAAACTTTAGGTATCCTGTGGCATCCAGCTTCAGATGTATTCTACTTTAAAATCAGTCCTTTATCTTTTGAAGGCACCTTAACCAAAAGGACATTACTTTCTACAATTGCTAAGACATTCGATCCACTTGGATGGTTGTCACCCATCACAATTCAGTATAAAACAATCATGCAAAGACTGTGGAAACAACAATTGAAGTGGGACGAAAGGGTTCCTACAGACATTAAACTTGAATGGGAACAACTTGCTAATGATGTACAATTTGTCAAAGACATCAAAATTCCACGATTCTTGTTAGTCGATTCAGACAACCTGTTTCATCTATTTGGCTTCAGTGATGCTTCTGAAAAGGCTTATGCAGCTGCAATTTACTGTCGCTCTGTATCAGATACAGGAAAAATCAACGTTCAACTAATAATAGCCAAGACAAGAGTTGCCCCACTGAAAACTGTCTCACTTCCTCGACTAGAATTATGCGGAGCTCTTTTGTTAGTTAAACTGATGGACTTTACTTGTAAAGCTCTGAATTACCCTATATCACAAGCCCAATTTTATACGGATTCCACCATAGTTCTTTCTTGGATAGGATCCCATGCCAGCCGATGGAAGACGTTCGTAGCCAACAGAGTGGCGAAAATCCAGACGTTGTTTCTGCTACTCAGTGGCATCATATCAGTGGAAGCGCAAATCCTGCAGATCTTGCAACCCGTGGTGTATCATCTTCAACTTTACTCACTTCTATATGGTTGTGTGGTCCCAAATTTTTACACGAAACATTTCCTTTTCAGACAGACTCTTCTGTTCCTACATTGAATGATGCTGTGCCAGAAGAAAGGTACTGTACATTACAATCAATTATTGTACCAAATCACTTGCCTGATGGTAATGATTTACTTCATAAATTCTCATCTCTTTCTAAACTTAAACGTGTAATATCATATTGTTTAAGATTTGTCAATAATTGTAAAAATTCAAAGGATAAAACAAATGGGTTTTTAAAAACTAATGAACTAAACAATGCTATGTATGTATTAATTAAATTAGTGCAAACTATTGAATTTAATAATGAGATCAATGCTTTAAAAAGAAATCAACCACTATCTTGCAGAAGCAAAATTTTATCTCTTAATCCATTTTTAGATCATTCAAACATTCTCAGGGTGGGCGGTCGTTTGCGACATGCAAATCTCGCATATGGCCACAAACATCCCATCCTACTGCCAAAAAGGCATATTCTAACAGATCTCATTATTAGACATTATCATGAAATTCTCTTGCATGCTGGTACACAACTTGTGCAATCTTGTATTCAAGAACAATATTGGATAATAGGTGCTAGAGATGTCATCAGACACTTAATAAGAAAATGTGTAAAATGTTGCAAAGTAAAAGCTTCCATCACTAATCAAATGATGAGCGATTTGCCATCTTCTCGCATTTCTCCTGCTCCTGCTTTTATGCGCTGTGGAGTAGATTATGCTGGTCCTTTTCAAATTAAAACCATTAAAGGTAGAGGTTCCAAATCCTTTAAAGCATACATAGCTCTGTTTGTTTGTTTCACTCTCTCTACTAGAGCTATTCATCTAGAACTGGTAACTGATCTTTCAGCAGATGCATTTATTGCAGCTCTGAAGAGGTTTATTTCCCGCAGAGGAAAAAGCAGTGACATATACAGTGATTGCGGTTCCAACTTTGTTGGAGCAAAACGTAAACTCATGGAATTTGAGAAGCTTGCAAAATCAGAATATTATAATCAAAATGTTAGTAAATTTTTAACTGATAATGGTATTAAATGGCATCTAAATGTTCCAGGTGCACCACACATGGGTGGTCTCTGGGAAGCTGGAATAAAGTCAACTAAATATCACTTAAAACGCGTTGTTGGAGAAACTAAATTAACATATGAAGAGTTTGAAACGTTTCTAACTCAAATAGAGGCTTGTCTTAATTCCAGACCATTAACGCCCATATCTAATGACCCTAACGACCTATCAGCCTTAACGTCTGGTCATTTCATTATTGGAAGGCCTTTGACAAGTATTCCTGAACCTAATTACATTGACTCAAGTCATTCTTATCTTACTAGATGGCAACAAATTCAAAAACTAGTTCAACAGTTTTGGAAACGTTGGCACAAAGAGTATTTATCTCGATTGCAACAAAGGCCGAAATGGCTTCTGCCAACAAAAAATTTTCAATTGAATGACTTGTGCCTTATAAAAGAGGACAATTTACCCCCTACTAAATGGAAAATGGGTAGAATTGTTCAATTACATCCTGGTTTAGATAATATAGTCAGGGTTGTTACTGTCAAAACATCAGATGTCATATTTAAAAGAAATATAACAAAATTAAGTCTGTTACCAAAATTTAAATCTATAATTTTATTATTTGTAGCTCATTTTAATATGCATATATACTTCATTGTTGTGAATGTTTACTTAAATATTAAATTTTCATTCATGTATTCATGTAAAATAACTTTATATTGTTCATGTATATTGAAATATTTCAAGGTGGGCGGCATGTTGTAACCTTTTTTAAGCCTTCTTATTTTCTCCGTAAGAGGGCGCGCGAGAGCCGCCAGATGTATTTTGTGTAACTGTGTAAAAAACATAAATAAAGATTTCTTCAAACAGTACAGACTGATTACTTTTCCATCGCATTCCTGTTTCAGAATGTTTAACACTGTTTTTACACAGTAGACTGTTTTTATTGTAGGCTGTTAACACTCGAAAATAAAACACTGTTTTAGAGTACATCATGAAAAGGTAAAGTTTGATAGAAACATAGCACGGACAAGGAACTTCCAACAATAATTCAGAAAACATGGCTTGAAAAGTAGTTGGCTTTGGGTCGAAAAAGTACCTAAATAATATCAGATTTTTATTTTGTTGTAGGATCTTAGTAAGTATTACAATTTTTTTCATCAAAAGCTGATACAGTTTCAGATGGTTTTTATCATAGCTTCGTACTATATTTGAATATCTTTCTCCTTTTAGTATGATGACCTTTTGTTTTTCTATGCATGGCTTTTATAAGAACCATATTAATTATATTATCAACAAGTGAAAACTAAAATTTTCTCAAGTTCCGAAAAGAACTGTTTGTTTTAGTAAAATCAATTAAAAGTTTGTGATAGATCTATACGGTTCCTTCTATTAACATCTGGGGAATTCTTTTTGGGGAAACATTTTTTCAACCAACTTTCTCGGAAGACAGAAAGCGTGATTATGCAAATTAAGTTTAATACATATATTCTGTATTCGTGATTTTGAGAGTTAGTGAAGTGAGAATAGATTAGAAGTGAAGTAAGAATAGTTTATAAGTGAAGTGAAGTGAGAATAGTTTAGAAGTGAAGTGAAGATAGATGAGAAGTGTGGTAAATCGGCAGTGAAACGTATACGTAAACAGTATAGGAAGCGAGAAGTCGGAATTTTAAGAAAGTGTTTAGTTCAACTGTTGGATACTTGTTATAGCAAACGCTAGGATTAGAGGTACGCTAGAGTTCAGGTACTGTGATCCTTAATCAAATTCATGTTAGAGAGTTTAATTATTAGCGAGTTCTTTAATTAAACAAGCTCTGTATAAAGTTATCTTAAGGATAGATCTGCATGATTGTATATATTCTCCCCACGCATCTCGTCTCACCCCCGTGCTCTGACTGATCAGTTATCTTATTTAGAGTGTTACTTGTGTCTGAGTTAATATAGTGGTAGATAAATAATTGAAGTTCATCATGTCGTCTGATCATTTAGTTCCACCCACACCTCTAGTCGGGTTACAGGGAAGAAGGGATGTGAATTCTTTATAAGTTTGAATAAACTCAACAATAATGCTAACGCGTCTGAACGAATTCTGTTCAGTATTGCGTTTAACCTCTGAGATGTTGGAGACCTGGGCAAAGCCTTATGTCGGAATGAACTTAAAGAAAATTAGAAAGTTTCAGGGTCTGTGGGACGATGCCAAGCATTTTTCAACCCTTCGGATGCGTTCTTTTGATTTACATTGCGCAATTGAAATGTAGGACCATTCGTTTTATGGCGAAGCAAAAAGTTTCAAGATTTCTCTTTGAACTATGTTCTTAGAGCAGGTTAGCATGAAGTGTCTGCTAGTCTCCAGAACTCCACATTTTCAACACAATAAAAAATTTTGTTTAAATAAAAATATAAATCATGTAATAACTTTTTTGATCGTATCTTATTAATAAAACTTCTGTAATTTTATTGTTTGACACTTGAATGTTCCAATTATCAAGAAAGTAGATATAGTTAAAATTTTTATATCTTCTGCTCTTTGTTCTTTCTTCATTTTTCCTTTTACACCATCTTTTGATATAAGAGTGGAGATTTTCCGCTGAAATCCAAGTGATAATATTCCAAGGATCTGGAGAAGCTTCAGCTAATTTAACAACTTCGATATTAATCTCGATTCCTTTCTGAGCAGGGATAGAAATGAATGTAATTGGTCGAACAATTTTAAGAATTTCTTGCAGGGTGAAACTTAATTTCAATACAGGGCTTATATAGGTGTATGAGTACAGCCAGTGTAACGAGCCCAGGAAAAATAATAAGGTATATTTTCCTTTAATGGGATTGTATAAAATTACAAAAGTTAAGCTACAAAATGTCCGGGTTACAAATATTTAAAAAAAAATAGGTAAATTGGAATTAAAATTGCAAATCTTTGTGAAACTGCTCGAAATGTTCCTTGGAACAAAAAGCTTTTCCTCAAGCGTTTCATAAGTGTATTATCATTTTTGTTCCATTTCTTCATCACAAATAAATAAAAAATATGTGAAGCCGAGTCACTGCCTGTGAAGCGAGTCATATCAGAGTCACTGTCATATTCATTGGTTTCCGGCAAATATTCTGATTCAGTATCACTTTCGTTGAAATCGAACGACGATGACATATTGGCAAGAAAAATTAAAAGAAACCAATAAAAGCAGTTATACAAACTTTAGAAAGCGAAACGAAACAGGAATGACGTCAAAAGGAAAAATGAAATGTGCGTTGCAACCTCAAGGTGAGCATCCCCAGAAATCTGGAGTTCGCATATGTGTTGGAAAACGTAGTCTGGTACGCAAAGGCTTAAAATAACAGCCAAAAATGCTTTTTCAATATTTTGATCAATTTTCCACATTTTAAATGTCTATTGTATCCATAGTGTTTTTACGCCCCCACCCCCCGTTTAATCCTTAAATTGCTGCCCGTGTAAAATAGCTTTCCCATGTATGTGGCTTGAGCGAAAAAAGGTTAAGTACCCCTGTTGTATAAAGCATGTTCGCGACGCTCTTGAGAGACCAATTGCATCTCGCCATCCCCTTCCCAGAACTCTCCTGGAACTCAGTAGTGCTTTGGTGGAGGTAGGTGTGCGATAAGATGCCATAGGAAATCCTCAAGTGCCTACTTAATGCTGCGAATTATTGAATATATTTTTTGGAAATGCATATTCTAATCCGTATTTTTTTAAAAAATGTAAAAAATATTTTTAAATTTAAACTATATTAGGAGGATAACCCCCGTCCGCCTAACGGCGGACCAACCCCCATTGTGAAATTATACAATTGCTTATACACATTGCTCAAATTGTAAAATTGTAATTTACATGTATTATGTTGTTACGCTTTTTTCCTCTTTTAATATACTGTTAGCAGGAAAAAAATAAATTTCAAGTCTTCATCTCCTCATTTTAATTAGTACTTCAATTTAGTGTCTCTTTAAAAACAATGGTTCTAATCACCTCTTCCCCTAAATTGCACTGAATTCTTATTCCGTCTTTGCTTCAGCACCTTGATAGAGCCACATGCTATGTACTTCAACTTTTTCAAAACTCTTCCCCTGTGATTTATAAATAGTCTTGGCAAATGCCAATCTTACAGGGAATTGCGTACGTTTCAGCGCGAATGGAATATCCAAGTCCCCTCGGAGTCATTCCATTATCGCGGGTGCAACATTTAGACGCATGTAAAGTTTCTTAATAATAAAATAAAAGACATTCTTAATGAAATTAATCTTGGAAGAACTACATATTAACATGTTCAATTTATATTCGTTTATATGAATTTTAATGTAATATTTAAAAAGCCAGGAGGAAGGTTCAAAGTGCCATCGCAGGTGCAACAAAATTGACCCAACTTTCCTAAGTCATAAACAAATAACAAGGAAGTCTGTTAATTGTGATGCATTTATTATGTTATGCCTTGATATTTCGCAAGGTATTAAACTAATAAAGTACAAAAATAAAAAAAAGTATATAGAAAACAAAAATAAACAACGAATTATTCACTTTTGAAGCAATCCCGCGTGCAACATCAAATTATCATGGCTGCAACCCATCTAATTTAAGTGAATAGAAACATCAATACAACTTACATAGGAACAAAATAAGAGATCAAAAAATGTTTATTACTAATCAGTACACTTCATTGCCATTTATGTTGATTATTTCTTTTAAAATACGTCAATATTCACCGAAAATTATATGAACATATTATTTCCATCAGTCTTTTTCTCTGGCGTTTCCATCCAATGTCATCGAATTGCACGTATGATATGCCATTCACGATTTCTGTGAAACGTTTGCCATCAAACGTCGTCAGAAATTGTACTCTAATTTCTCCATCTTCATCTCCATATCACTCTGATACATCCCCACATAGCGATAGTGGGTAATTTTTTTTTTTTTTGCCGGATTTGCAGAGCAGTTGTACGAGCATGTACACACCAGAGCAAGTATCTTTCGGTAAGACAGCGGCACGGACAGTATTATCAGTATTATGGCAGGGATTCTGTCGTGATTTTGAGGCTTGATGAGACGTTTGTGGAGATTCCTCATTTAAAGATTCGTTGTCTGAATCACACTATAAACTCCAGAAACGCGCAATCTCGTTTTATGTGACATGAAGGATTTAATTTGATTCGATACTGAAGGCGCAGATATCGCATGATACGGAATTTCTTTTTGTATTTTGTAATTTGTAAGAGGTTCCAAATCGTCATCGCGGCTCAATCACTTTCTGTATTAATGGTAGTTATCGGCAATTTTAAAACCAATGCGCATTTGAAAGAGACAGTGAGGTTCGTGCCTCGGAAATGCTATGGTCGTCTTCAGAATAGAATAAATGTTTTGATTGAATGCCCTACTATAAAAATCATAAATCTGTTTTTTTTCCCCTTCATCTGTCAATTTTCGAAGTACAGCTTTAGGCGCGTCATTTTTGTCAAATACAGTAACTTGGAATTTAGCAGCAATTTTTTTACAAATTCCACTGCTTTAGTGGGACTAGCTGGTAAATTACGTCTCACTTTGGCCGCAGCTTTCCCTAGTATGCGGGATTGCTGTATCTAGTACCTGATTACTTAACTTGTTCTTCTGTACGACGCTTTCTAGTTGACTTCAATCTTTCTTTTGATCTGACTCTAGCCAATATTTTCAAGTCTTCATCTGCCTCCATTTTTTTCACTACTTCGCTCCGTATTGAATCACGAGCCCTTTCTCGACGGAGAGGATCAGCATGAAATTCAGGATTCTTCTTAAACTGCGAAGTAGCCCCTTTGCGTTGCTGTGTTGTCATTTTAGTCAAATTTTATATATAAAAAAGCAGAATACAATATAAACACAGATATTAAATATATATCATCAATCATACATAGCATATATTATTATTCAAGGCAATCAAAACACTGAAATATATTATAAATCACACAACAAAGCTAGTTGTCAAAGAGGTGCACCCGCGATTCTAACACGCTAATCCAGCAAACATTACACTCTAAAAAACGATTGATTAAGCTACGATTCAAAAACGATTGATCTACAAAGTTTTAAAACGTTAGCTCTTTATTTCTGTAGAAAAAAAATCCAAACTTGTACAACTTTTGTATTGTGGGTACAACAAGCTAAAGGCGGTATCACACGTAAATTTTCCGTGCAATTTTGTGGCCCAACTTTTCCCTGAATCTGAGGGTGAAGGGTTACCGTAAACAAAACGGCATATTCTGACGTCAGCCACTCTCTTTCTCCACATTGAAACATTACTCGCTGATTTTTCTGCTTCGAAAACGACCATCCAATATTATTACTTTTATTTCGCTCGCGCTTTTGTTTATGGGGGTAAACAGAAAAGGAGCATCATTCTGTTTAAAATATTATACGCCGTTAAAATATTGTACACCATAAAAATATTATACGCTAT
Organism: Trichonephila clavata; assembly: GCA_019973975.1. Taxonomy (NCBI): domain Eukaryota; kingdom Metazoa; phylum Arthropoda; class Arachnida; order Araneae; family Nephilidae; genus Trichonephila; species Trichonephila clavata. The sequence goes on along the minus strand of BMAO01032018.1, from coordinate 43,587 downwards.
ATCTATCACCTTTACTGCCTTCTTGTTTATGACGTAGGGTGCCGAAGAACCCCATTGACTGGAATTTCAAGCAACTTTCATTTAGAACAACTTTCTCAGTTCACTGGCAAAAAGTTGTTCCAAAGCCATTGCTATGGCAACGGAGTAAAAATTGCACGAGTTGGACCAAAAATTGCACCAAACGTTTACGTATGATAAGGCCTTAACAGAGCCTTCTTGTAGTCATTGATGCTTAAGTAATAACTGCAAGTGCTTACATTTTTTAGGCACATAAGAATAAATGAATATTGTCACTATACGTGTAGCCGGTAAAAACTTAACCTCACGGTCCGTAAAAGAGCTGTTTCGTGCCTTTGTTGCCTGGTGTGATTTTGCAGTTTATACCGATTTTTCGAATGGTAAAATTTGCAAAAGCACCAAAATTTTAAATATAAAGTAAAACCGAAAAAAAAGTTGAATATATTAGATTTAGACTTTCTTCTTTGCACTGAAAAAAAAAGTGACAAATATTGTGATTTAAAAATTAATGTCGAGAATCGTTTATAGCGGAATCACCCCTCGAGTGACCAGTGTCATCCTTGGTATATATTCAATTTCGCTTTTTTTATCTCCTGATAAAAAAAAAGCTCCTCTTCTAAATTTTTTTCCCCCTACAAATTTTTGCCATTACACAATTGATTATTAATACATGAATTTCTCTTGACGATACTGCCTAATTTCAAATTCAGTTTAGCGGGTGGCATTCCCGATGAAGTTAGGGATGATAGATATTCAGGAGGATACTTTATAACAATTTTCAGATACGCATTTGCGATGCAATTTGTTAATTTTTGTACTTGAAGTAGTTGATTGAACCGAAAATTGCGCCTTATTGTCTATTTGTAACCATAACATAGAACAGGACTTACCACCTTTTTATTATTGTTCTCGTATGTGTGTGAAAAATAAATAAATTTATTACATCATCATGAAAGACTTTTTTTCATATACAGAGAGAAAAAGTCTTTATTATTATTATATAAAATTTTCACCTGAGCCGCACATGTAGTTACTTTATAGCGATAATTATATACTTTTTGTACGAAATTTGTTTCTTTTTTAATTCAAAAAAATTAATAAGAAAATTTAAAATTTCGTGAAAGTTCGATGGTTAAATGCGACAGTAAAACATTCTTAACAAGTAAATGAAGTGTAAGAATGGTCAATTTAAAAAACTATGTTCTTATCCTAAGTAAGCCTTTGTAAAATTTATTAATCTCTTATTTACTCTTTTCTTTTTTCCTTTTTCTAAGTCTTGAAGAAAACTAAAGATTCATTGATAGAAATTGCCTCCTTATTGATATTAGTTCGTTCAGGAAGGATGTATGTTTACAGTCAAAATTACCAAATTTACCATCGAGTAGTTTATCGTTAAAACGTAGAAACATTCAATAATTACGCCCTGTTCAATGTTAACATGAAACAAATTTCTAATGTTCTGGTTTTGTAGGCCATTATAAATTACGAGAACTTTTCCGAAGAAAAAAAGCTTTTTTCGTTATTTTAGAAATTCCTAGTTTTCGCAAAACATTTTATTTTGTAAATAGATAACGAATTCATGAGAAAAAACTATAATCTACAGTCATAACTATTTGTCTTTATGTTAGGAAAGATTTTATTCGACGCTGACTGCTGTGGTAGGACCTGGGTTCGAATCCCGGAGAAGACATAAATGTTTGTAAATGTATAGTGTCTTCGCGGCATGGGGTACTCTAAATAGCCGGAAGTCCTTTCGTGAGGTTTGTGGAAGAGAAAGAGAGGTGGAAGGACCCTAATCCCCCCCCCCAGGATGTTGTTCTCCCTCAAAATTGGGGAAGAACTGAGTCCAAACGTACTGTCACATGTATGGTGCTCAAAGCTACGGATAACGACAGGCGTACAATCTAGCCCTTTGCCATGATGAATTTCATGGGCCTCGATATGACATCGTCAGACAGGTGGCATTAGAAACAACGACAAAATTTTATTGCGTTACGTTAAGTTAGACAAGTATCAAGATCGTGCAAAGAGAAAATTTTTTGCATCCCGTCTGGAAGAGCGACAGAAAGTTATTACATTTTGTAATCGCGTGTGTTTAAAGTCTGTCGTGCACAATGGAATCTCAAATTTTTAATTTCAAAGATTTCGCAATTTCACATTAAACAGCAAAATAGCAATAAGAAATTAATTATTTTTTGTTTGCGGTATTCCATTTAGGTTATAAAGTTATTTTGAGGAGCATCTTTGCATAAAATTACAGGGAAAAAAAATACTCTTTGACATTCTTGTGTAATGCGTGCTTATTATTTCTATAAATCTCTTTCTCTACTGGGCAGGTGTGAAAGAGCAGATAATATTTTCATCACTTGCAGACTTGTTTAACGTTGCCCACGTATTATATGTCACGATTTTACGTTTAAAAATTTTGGATAACAATACAGTTACAGAGCATTTTGCAAGTTTTTTGAAACCCCACTTTTTTTTTAAATAAATTATAATTTTAAAAAAACTAAAGAACACGCTTTTATACTGAATCGAACTAAAAAGTAAAAAAATAATTCTTAATATAAGAAGAAAATGATGAAAAGAAAATTAATGTGATTGGGATCAAAGCGTGGGGTGTTCTATAAATATATCAATTGTTATAGTTTCTAACTTCTTTCAATTCCGAAATTGCACCCCACGCTTTTACCCCAATGACATTAATTTTCTGGTTCAACATTTTATTCTTATATTAAAAATTATTTTTTTACTTTTTAGTTCGATTCAGTATAAAAGCGTGTTCTTTAGTTTTTTTAAATTATAATTTATTTTTCATTTTTTAGTTCGATCTACAATAAAAGCGTGTTTTTTAGTTTTTTAAACTGTCATTTTTTCATTGTTGAATTTATCCTTGAGTTTGATATTTGGAGCCAGAATTACGAGGCTGCTGGAACAAGTCTTGCTCTTCAATGGATTTTAATTGAAGGGTTTGAAGTGTATTTATTCTCTCTGTTTACGGGGCCTCGGGTGAGTCCCGTATCGTTACATTAGATTCCGTCTCAAAAGAACAGATCAAACAAATAAAATGTGTGGTCAGAAGAAAAAAAGTTCGAATTAAAAAAAAATTGAATGTACCACGTTTTTATAACGGACTAAAAAGTATAAAAAAAATTCCTTCTTTTAGTTTTTTCCCCCCCTTTTTCACATTTCCATGCATTGTCATCCACTTCTGAGATATGGTTCAAATTTCAAGTCTCTAGCTCATCGGAAAGTTACACAGTTTAAAATCAATTACAAAATTCCACCCGGACAGACATTAAAGAAAGCGAGTTAATAAAAACATGGTAATATTAAGTGCCAATCGTATTCTCACCTTTTAAACGTATTACCATAACGTTAATTCGTATCATCACTTCTAAACGTATTGCTTTGTGGAAAAAAAAAAGCAGTTTGAACATAAATTATTTTTTTCACAACACGAGCCTATATTATTTTTATTTTCATTTTCAGAAATTTTTTTATATTATAGTAAGAAATTGATAGCACACACCCACTCTCCACATACAGAACACTTTTTTTGTTTGTTTTATCTTTATAAACCACAAGTGTATTAATTAAAAACACTCCCTGTAGGGTTACACCTTTTTCTTTTAGTCGCTAAATCTGGAATTACTCGCCAAATCTGGAAATGGTAAATGGAATTAGTCGCCAAATCTGAAAATGGTATATCGAATTAGTCGCCAAATCTGAAAATTGTATGTGCAATAAGTTGCCAAATCTGGAAGTGATATATTGAATTGTCGCCAAATCTGATTATCGTGATTCCTGACGATCCTGATGAGGACAATGGAACAAAATTATGAAATTATTGTATTGTCATCGGGCCTTGAAAAGTGTGCAAAATTTCGAATTAATCTGACCTTTTTAAGTGGGTGAAAATCGAGTTCCCGAAGATTCCGTTACATGCAAGTGAAACTTATAAAAGCGTGTTAAAAATAAGCTTCACATGTTTGTAACGGAATCTTTGAACCCAATTTTTACCCACTTTAAAAGGTAAGATTAATTGGAAATTTAGCTCACTTGTCCAGGACGGATGACAAAGCAACAATTTAATAATTTTGTTCCATTGTCCTGGTCAGGATGATCAGGATTAACGATTTCCAGATTTAGTGACTAATTCGATTTGGAAACTAAAAGATTAAGTTACAACTCATTTCGATTAACTATAAAAGGGTGATTTTTAGTTTTTTTAAACTATAATTTATTTATTATTTATTTAAAAAAACTGTTTTGTAACACAATAAATGAACAACCAGGGTTTTAGTTAAAATCTGTTCTTAGTTTCAATGTTATCATACAGTTGCGCAACGCTTTAATTTGACGTACAGATAATTCATATTTTTCGATATTCGGGATTAACAAAGTTCCATAACAAATTAATAACCTCTTAGTCATGATTCTTGAACCAAAATTTGTGATATGGACTAACAATAACTGGTTAAATATATCTGGCAGTCTTATCAATGAAGGAATGTGGAAGATTAATAGTGTAATGGAAACTCGAATGTTCGAAATATTTGATTCGAAAAAATACTAGTTATATAAATGTTAAATGCTCTTTTATTGTGACAGAAATATCAGAAAAGTGCATTTCTAAGCTACACGAGGCTATTAGCGGTGGAAATCGTAATTTCGAACAATGATCCAGTGACAAGACAGACATCTCAACTAACGTCTCCCTTTAGCCAGTTAACTGTGATGGACGAGAATACTCGTCATGGAGAAGTTGCAGGATTTTGTGTACTGACGAGGATACTCGTCATGCGAAAAAAGTAGTGTCCCTTTGTTGTGACCTCGGGCCACTTCGTTCACTAATACCTCCCTGTCTATCAGAAAATACTGCTGGATGTGTAGGCGGACTTAAATGATCAAAAGACTTAATTGCAATTTAAATAGATTTATTGATTCTTATCAGCAAATACGTTTAGACACACACTAATCAAGTTAAGATAAACAAATGAGAGTGGAGTAACGAAGCGGGGAATCCATACTATATAGCGGAATATTCAGAATATCAACTGAATCTAGGAAAGCTTAAACGTGCACAATTACAGCTACGCCACGTGCGAATAATCCCAATATTTAAGCAAAATCACTGACCTTATATTTTACATCAGCTGTTCCTTCGTGACGACTTCGGCCCTTTTAATGGCTGGAAGAATGGGTGAAGAATCTACGCTCACACAGTAATAATGATTTTCTCTAATTTCAATCCGCTTCTCTGCGCGTACCTCCACACGTATATCTACAATTGTCAACAACTTCGTGTCGACGTCTCGATCTTTAATTCACTTGACTTCTCTCTCTCTTCCTATCAATTAACTTCTTAACTCGCGAAAACCGAACTTATATAATATATCTTATTTACATAAATCACGCCTGGCTCTCGGTGAAGACTGGCCGAAATTAACAAATTTCTTTAAGAAAAATAGAGGAGATTAGTAAAAGACCGTATAGATTCGTCACTCATTGGCTATTTAAATTGCAATTTTTGAGAAAAACACAGCATATATCCTCAAATTTTAAGATGTTTAGAATATTTTGAGGTCAGCCCAAAGAAAAGCAAATAAAAAAAATGTATGAAAAATTTAAGATGAAGTATTGTGATGAGAACTTATACGCTGAAACAGCGTATAAGTTCTCATAACGAATTTATGAATGTGTCATGATACGGTTGTTTAGATGTTAGGCTAAAATGGGCAAAGGCAAAAGTCAGAAAGTTATTTTTTAAAGATTGAATTATTATTTATTTTTATTTTTACCTTTCCTTCAAGTATGGTCAGCCATATAAAACAAATGCGTGACACTGATCAAGCTTTAAGCAAATTGATAGCTACTGTCCTGGAATCATATTAAGACTTAAGTAACTAAAATCTCCCGCCAGTACTTAAAGGTTTTTTAACACGCTTTTATAAGTTTCACTTGCATGTAACGGAATCTTGGAACTCGATTTTCACCCACTTAAAAAGGTCAAATTAATTCGAAATTTCGCACACTTGTCAAGGACCGATGACAATTCAATAATTTCATAATTTTGTTCCATTGTCACGATTAGGATCCTCAGGAATAAGGATTTTTAGATTTGGCGACTAATTTCATATACTATTTCCAGATTTGGAGACTAATTGCGTATACCATTTCCGAATTTAGCAACTAATTCCAGATTTGGCGATTAAAAGACTAAGGTATAACCCCAAAATTGAAAACACGCTTGCGGTTAATAGAATTATAGAATAAACAAAAAAGTGTTCTTTATGTGAGAAAGGGGAGAGTCGGTGCGTCACCAATTCTTTCCATAAGATAAACAATTGTCTAGTCTTTCTGAAAATAGAAATAAAAAAAAACTCGTGCATGTGAAAAAAAAATTTATGTTCTAACTGCTGAACTCAGACACATTCTGCTTTTCAAAATTCATTTTACCTAAGCAACTGATTCTCCACTTCGGCCGACCTTGAACTTTGAAAATTAAAAAAAAAAACACCGAACTAATCAAAGAAAACCTTTTAAATTAAAGTATATTTTTACGTTTATTACAACAGATAGTACCATGTTTTTTTGAATCTGAATAAATTATTTTTAAGAAACCTGATCTAAAACCTGAACCTTTTAAGAAACATCTACGAATACTGTCGTAGAAAAGAGTTTAATTGCTCATCACTCGCGCTTGCTTGTAGAAGTGATTATATGAATTAACATTATAATTAAATTTTCTATCAATCCTTGAAGCAATACGTTTAAAAGGTGATAATACGATTGATATTTAATATTTCTTCTTAACACACTTTTATTAGTTTGACCTGTATCTATATAGACGGAATCTTTGAAATATAACGATATGGGACTCATGCGAGGCTCGGTAAACGGAGAAAATAAATACCCTTCAGACTCGTTAATTAATATCCATTGAAGTGCAAGTTTAATTCCAGCAGTCACTTAATTCTGGCTCCTAATATCAAACTCAAGGATAAACTCAACAATGAATAAATGATAGCTTAAAAAACTAAAAAAATACGCTTTTATTGTAGATCAAACTAAAAAATGAAAAATAAATTATAGTTTAAAAAAACTAAAAAACACGCTTTTATAGTAAATCGAACTAAAAAGTAAAAAAATTCTTAATATAAGAATAAAATGATTAATGAAAAAATTAATGTCCATTAGGGTAAAAGCGTGGGGTGCTTTGTACTATATTTTTACACTAACTCAGCATTTCGGAATAGAACTAGTAAGAAATTATAACAATTGATATAGAGCACCCCACGCTTTTCCCCCAACGACATTAATTTTTTCATTAATCATTTTATTCTTATATTAAGAATTATTTTTTTTTACTTTTTAGTTCGATTCACTATAAAAGCGTGTTTTTTAGTTTTTTTAAACTATAATTTATTGTAAGTGAAACTTCTTTGCGCACTGGAGTGAATGGGAAATTTGCCCAGTTTTGAGTAACAGTGAAAAAGCGAACGGAAGTAGTGATTCCCCCCTCCATTCCCCTGAAACGTCTCCATGGGGAGGAGATAGCGAGCGAGAGGAAAAGAGAGATGGGAGGGGGGGGGGGGTCACCACATGACATGCGTCATATCCGTGAAAAAGTTGGACGATTGCTAAGGGGATATGGAGTGGGGTATCTTGATGTTTGGACTAAAGGCGCTTTGGTAGTGGAGATATTAAGTGAGCATGCTACTCGTAACGAACTCGTGTGGCGCATTTTCGTAGTTTTTATGTAATAAAAAAACGTGCCGTTTTCAACGAATAAACGCACCCAAAATATTACCATTATATGTGTAGCTCTTCCCATTACTATAATGTCTGGGATATTGTGTATATGTTGCTAATGTTCGCGCTAGAATCGCTACGGATTGCGTCTTGAAACAAACACAGTGACTTCTGTGAGTGATGCATTAAGTTTATATTATTAATTTTTATTTCCATTGAATTAAAACTAATTCTGATCAGGATGCCTAGAACAAATGCAAAAAGAGAAAAAGAGTTTTGTGAAAGGGGGAGGGGAAAGGAAAACTATATATATAGCAGCAAGTCTAGGCGAAAGGTTATATATCACCAGGTAGTTCTGTCGCAGCTTTTATCATCTTTATCCATAAAGTTTTAGTCCTGTACACATCGGAGGCTGCTGCAATCATTGGATCCGAAGATGATTAAAAGCCGATTATCTTAACTGGAGACTTTAATGTTAATTTTGCTTCAGCAGAAGCAAAGCCACTCATTGAATTCTTGAAACAGACACTGAATTTGGCAATGCATACTGATTCTAGAGAAGGAAAAACAATATAAGGAACCACGAATTAATGCAGTTTTCTCACATTTTCTTGATTGACTACAATCGAGGATTTTTATATTTTACTTCAGTTACCACACACCATTGTGTCTTTCTTGGAAAATAATGATACAGAAAATTGAATAAAAGTATTTTCATACAATAAATGAAATTCGAATTTTATTTGATTAAAGAAAGTTCTCTCAGCAGTTTAATATAATTAGATCTTTTCGTGCATTTACGGCCAACGTCGCCAAAGAAGTTTCACTTCTACCACGTGGCTTTTTTTTTCTTGAAGTAAACCTCTTTAGGCACGGTAAGGAAAAATTTCGGTACGCGATGAACGTAAGGTAAGGATGAATTTGTGTTTAGACTTGAAATTTGGCTTCCATGAAAATTTTATGGAGTAGAGATCCACCGAAATTGGTTTTGCGGACATCCATTTGGTTATAGAGAGTTAAGAAAGTGCAAACATCATTCTATACTTCAGTTTTATAGATTATTTTTAAAAAAAACAAATGAGAAGTTCTGTCTTTTTTTTATGTATCAAGAGTCGAGAGTTACAGGTTTTAGTATATTTTTCAGTACAATCGAATTCTTAATTTTTTAGTATTATGTATTGAAAATGGAAATTTGGGTTTTTCTTATACCTTTTCCATCCTAATTATTTTTTAAAATACAGTTTGAAACAATAATGATAATTATAAATTTGTTAATTATATAGAAGATTAATTTAAAATAAAACTTAATTATACAGTTCAATACATATAACCCAAAGAAGTTAACTTCTACCGTGTATTCACACTGATACACGCATGCATTTTTAATAATTTTTACAATATATTTTGTAACATCGTTTTTAACAATCACCTTCATTTTTTTTTTTTTTTTTGTGATTAAAAAAAATTACAAAGTACTTTAGTACGACTTCATTTAAACTTTTTGGAATTTCCCTTAGAACCAAATGTAGTCTTGTAAAACAAACTTCTTTTTCTTATATGTTTTCTGACTACACTTTTTTTTTTTTTGACAGAAGCGCGCCCCGCGGATCATTGTAAATTTATTCATGTGGCCCACGGGCGTGAAAGGTTGAAGACCTCTACTCTAGATGTACGGTGAAAATTCACAGAATTAAAAAGATAACATTCACACAAGTTCAAAATGATTGATAGATAGAATGTTTATTTTTGAAATGTTTAGTATTCGAATAATTTCACGTGATTATATAAAATGCCGAATTCTTTTTACAAGTTTTCCGTTTTTATATTATGCAAATGCTTATTTTAAGTTAAAAGTAAATAATCAAAAGATACTTTCTAAAAAGATTAATGTCGAAATCTTAGGTCTACCATTTTGTATTTTAGTGCACGCACACACTATTACAACAAATATTTTACTTTATACAAATATACGGATTTACTTTTAAATAAAAAACAAAGAAATAAATGCATTATTTTTAGAAAAAATTATCTTTTCAAAACATTTTTAAACAAGCTATTATTATTTTGCTTCAAAATGTTTAAATATTTTCAATTTTTTACCATTATTTGTACGAAAAATATTTTATTTTAATTTATTCTATTTTAAATTTTAAACGTGGCCACATTTACAAATTTAGAAAATTATACGTATACACTTACTAAAGAATTTTGAACAAACATTTTAATGAAATCAATCTTATAGCTAAAGATGAGAAAAAATTTCAATATATTACAAACAGATCTATTTATTTATGAAAGAAAAGCATTAACATAGGGAATTTTTAATCATTCTTATTTTAATTATATACAATGCAATTATAGCTTTTGTTACAGACGATTATTTGATGGACGTGTAATGTAAATAACATTTATATTGACAATAATCATAACGTGAATTTTTTTTCCCCTCATTATTTTATCAAACGATTTTCCTGACAGTTCCAGTTCGCTACTTACATGGAATGTTAAATTTGAATGATTCTTTTTTTAAAATTACATGTACATATCAACCATCAATAAAAGTTTCAATTGGCTTCAAGAAAATAACAATGAGCGTTGGATATTGTTTTTTAACATTGGCTAGAAATTATAAGAATGGACAATTTTTGAATGATTTTCAAAAGGTTGCAGCGTTACTGTTCGTGAATATTTTTTTAAAAAAAATTCTCAAGATATTTCTTTTATTTACTGATGGAAAAAGTAATAAAAATAATAGTATAACTCATGTTTTTTTTAAAAATGATTGCCAAATAAATGATCAAATTAAATATCTGATAATAATCATCCTAAAAAAATTCTAGAAAATAATTTTATTTCTTAAATGACAACAGTTCCGACATTTTATAAGATACACAAATCGCGATCATTGAATCAAGATATTGTGAATACAGAAACATGAATTAATATTCATTTTTTTCACGTGTGAAAGATAATATGCATAGCTTAATTCAACATCTAGCGGATTTACTGAAAACAAGATGTATTATATTATTTTATGTGATCAGCCGGGAAATTATCGTTTCTTCAAGACTAACATACGAAAAACCATCATCACGTTAAATCTCGTATTTTTTGATGTTTTCGAGATATATCATTCCCATGAATGTTTTTCATGAACTCCCACACATGTAGAATTCGTGAATTACCATTTTCTTTTGTGTGTGTGTGTGAATGTTTGACGATTTTATCACTTCCTCATCGAACGTTATGGAGTTTCGTTTGGCAACAGAGACGGAAAAAAAAATCTCCTGTTTGACCCATTTCCTTGTCATGATGGAATTCACGTGTCCCTTTATCTGTTCGTGATAGTGACCGTTGATTTGTTTAGGAATAAGGCACGTGGATGTATTCCTTTGGAGACGGAAATTAAACATGAATCTAACACAACTGATATGGAAAGGGGTAAATTGTTTCATCTGCTTAGTCGGAAATTACGTTCATTATATCAAAAGTATATATATATATATATATATATATAGACTAATGGATTTCCTGAATTAACAGCAACAAAAGCATTTTGTAGTCCGATCTCTTCGACTATGATTTAATGGACAAGTTCATCAGTAAGAGGAAAAATAGAGAAGTTTATGAAGAAACTGCATAAGGGTTGTAATCAAAATTAAGTTTAAAAGGCGTTCAAATTTCTGAATTTTTAAAACACTGAACAATTTATTGCAAAGAAATTTTCATTGCTCTTTTAAAGCACACACATAATTATATTTTTTATATATAATTATAAAACTAATAAACATATCTTTGAAATTTTATCTTTAAGAATGTTGAGCTATTTTCCCCCGCTTCCATAAATATCTACCATAGATCAAAAATAAAACTAAAAATTCCATTCTTTAATGTTAGGAAATGTTTTAACATTAGAAGAGGTTTTACTACATTTTTATAGTACTAAGAAAAGAAATTTTTGCTCTTAGTTACTTTTTGTTATTTTCAAATATTTTGTATTTGAATCGATTTTTTTAAACTACGTTTAGAATAATTTCATTGTTTTTCCCGAATGACTACTCTTTTCTTTGAGTTTTTTCAATGGATTCTTCTTTATGCTATTGAATGGGCTAAATTCCTGTGACGTCATAGTCACATGATAAAGACAATCAAATGTTTCCAGCCAATCAGTTCATACACTTCACTGTGGCAGCTTTTGCTTTTTGCAAACGGGCAAAGTAAACTAAATGCTCTTGTATAATATAGATTACACGTATAATATAGATTTTTTTTTAAAATTTTGAAAAACTTTTTGAAGAATCGTAGTATTTAAAAATCTTTACCCAATTATGAAATTTTACCTAAATTTTACAAGTAAAACAACAAGTACAAATGTAGTTGAAAAGTTTTGAATTCAATACTAAACATGCGATTGCATGAATTTAGCCCAATAAGATAAATCTTAATAAAATATAATGGTTTCACTTGTGAAAAAAATCATTCTAATTTAAACAACGCATTTTATTCGCGCCAAAGATATTCAACATTTTTTCACCAGTAAATTTTATCAAGTAAATCTGAGCGAGAGAACTTTTCATTTTCTTTTCCCATTTTTTTTCTGGGAACAAACCGGATACTATAATAAAAACTTCTGCTATTTCTATCGTATATCATTCTTAATGTTTCTGAGAGAACTAGATAAAAATGGGTGCCACATTTTTTTATGGCTTTATGATAAAAGAAATGAAATAATGAAGTTACGTAAGAATATTTGCGTAATTGACAGAATCCAATCCAACCTCGGAAACTACGTCTACTAGCAACTTATGAATAAAACGACTTTTTTTTTTTGGAAATAAGTGCGCAATCATGTTCGTTAAGCAAAAATTTTGACGGAAATTATTCAGCATGAAAACACAATCGTACGATGATGATAATATGAAATGTTTTCAAACTAGCAATATTAAAATTAAAAAACCTTTTCTTCCAAACGACATTGTGAAAGGAAAAAAATATATTCTTTTCACTTTATTTTTAAAAAACCATTATTGTGTGAAACTAATTAATTCCAGTGATTTATTTCTCTATTTTTACGCTCCAGCAACTTAAATTTAAATTTTAAAAATCGTATTTTATTTAATAAATATAAACTTTTTAATGCGCTGATTTTGTTTTCTATTGCGAATTCATTTGACTAAAAATTATTAAATATTTTTCATCTGAATCTTCTTACTTTTACATTTTTTCCATTTTAATGATCTATTTGAGGCATTCGTGTAGGTAATATCCCCCATTAGAGTTCAGGAATTAACTATTAAATCTGGTTTTTAACATCCCCAAAATATTTAGTAAAAAAACTCCCTTAAAAATTTTAAAGAAAGGTAATTGTTACAAAATAATTGAAAAGATTTGTTTTTGAAGGTAAAAAATGCTCTGCCTGAGATGCTGATGTAAATGAATTGTAGCCTTAAAAATGATTAATTTTTCAGTAATTTTTGTAAATATTTTATATTTAAAATTATTATTAATATTTATATAAATTATTATTATTAGTAATAATATTTATAAATTACTATTATTATTAATATTTATAAATTACTATTATTATTAATATTTATAAATTATTACTATTATTAATATTAAAATTATAATTATTATTAAATTTTGTAATTTTTTAATATATTTTGATATACATGTTTTGCGCGTAATATGATTGAACATTAAAATACTATCTTTCTCGTAATAAACGCGTATATTAATAAATCTATAACAACCTTAGATACATCTATATATATGTTACCGGCAAAGTATGAAATCCGGCATTCTATAGAATGCCTAGGCATTCTATACAATGTCTAAATCAAGCCGGCAATGTATGAAATTATTCCTAATTCACACATTGCCTAGGCATTCTATAGAATGCCTAATGAGAAACTGGCAAAGTATGAAATACATCTCAGATACATTTCGAAAATTGTCAATTGGCAAGATATAAAACTTTTAACTAGTGTCTCAGGCTCAGAATCTGTTAGTTGTACATTGCTGTTTGTTCAGAAATGTCAAAATACTCAATTTTACTTAAACTTGTTCAACAAAAAATTGTTTTTTTCCTGTGCTAACTGAAAATGGAGAAGCAAGCCATAGTGTTGGAGAATGAGACATGGTCTAAAGCAGGGGTCGGCAACCTATGTCACACGTGCCACATGTGGCACGCGGAAAAATTATCAGTGGCACTTTGCAAAACTCAACAAATTTATAAATTTTTGAATTGTTTCAAAAATGCTCTACTATGTGGTTCGCTGAATCATATTGGTAGATTGGTTTGACACGCAACAGCTAAAAGGTTCCCGACCCATGGTCCATAGACATAAAACAACTATTCAACGGTTAGTTGCCTAAAATTAGAGTTGATGCTCGACAAAAAAGGTTTTTTCTTAACTGAAATTACTTTTACTAGAAGCTAATAACTGATATAAAAAATGCTAAAATGACTACTAAGAAGAAACCCAGGGACAATTGGTTGCTGAATAGCTATGATGTGATGTTGGCGGAAAATAGAAGTAAACTCATTTAAACTGTTAAAGAAAGCGTCAGCACCATAAAACAGTGGTCCCCAACCCTTGTTCCGTGGATCAAAGGGTATCAGGACACTCAGGGAGCATTAAATTATTTCCATTATATTTACTGGGTAGTATTTTTTTCGTGTTTGTGCGACTTTCCATGGAAATCACTTTATATTTTATGTGAAATCATTTTATAATTATTTTTTAGTGCAACTGAATTTTACTCTGAAGGCATGTTTAAATACAATTAAATTATAAAATCAAAACAATTTAAAATATAAATAATCAACGTCCCACCCTCAGCGGGCTTCCGTAAAATTATCATACGTTGACTGGTCCGGAAGAGAAAACTGTTGGGAAGAACTGCTATACAGTATTACGTCACGGATTCTTTTTTTTCATAATGGGGATGCAGATTCATATTTTACCATTTTCAGACCTAGTACATGCTCCAGGGGCTGGTATCCCGTTTTAGTGGGGAATCATGTAAGCGATACCAATTGCCAACGGTAATTTTGACACCCAGTTTGACGATGTGAACTTATTCTAGGAATTTAATTTGCCAAGAGAAAATTAATTTCATGATTCTGGGGGTACGATAGAATTCCGAAAGAACTTTCAACCAAATACAAAAATGTTACTCGTTATGGTATTGAACTGTACATCCACCTACGTAAAATTTGTCAGAAAAAACAGAAAATTATTTTTTAAAAAAAGGTATTGTAATAGAAAACATTGATCCCCCCCCCCCGAATGCCAATATATTGGCACTTGTAATAAGTGAGAAATAGGATGGTTTCTATCAACTTGGAACTTCTGAAGGAATTTTAATACCAAGTATATGCGAAATCACAATTTAACAATAATTTTTTTAATGGCAGTCTCATTATTTTGCCAGAATAACCATTTGTACTTTTAGGAATGTAAGTCATTGATATATAATATCCTTATCATGACCTTTTTCATACTTTGGCTAAATAGCTTTAGGCATTCTATAGAATGCCTGGGCATTCTATACAATGCCTAGGCAAAGTATGTAATCAATCTCATATTTCATACTTTGCCTAAAAACGTCCGGAATTGTATAGAATGCCTAGGCATTCTATAGAATGCCCGCATTTCATACTTTGCCGGTAACATATATAAAGGAGAAAAGCGACTCACTCACTGACTGACTGACTAATCAAGATATCTCTGGAACTATTCAACCTACAGACTTGAAATTTGGTAGACATATTCCTTTCATAGAGTAGACATCAGCTAAGAAAGGATTTTCCGAAATTCGAAACGCAAGGGGCGTTACGGGGGGTTAAGGGCTTTAATAATAATTGTTTCCATGTTTAAACTACTTGATGTACAATCTTGAAATTGGGTAAGCGGATTCCTTTCAGAGAGTAGAGATCCGCTACAAAATGAGTTTGCTTAAAATCGACCCCCAAGTGGCGTTGCAGGGGCTTAGGGAGCGTTATAGATAATTATTTCCATTTTAAAACTATTTGACGCACTGTCTTTAAATTTGATATATAGATTCCTTTCGTAGAATAATGATCAGTTACAAAACGGGTTTTGTGAAAACAGACTTCTAAGTGGCGTTGCGGGGGGTTAAGGGGCGTAATAGATAAATATATCCGTTTTTAAACTACTTCACCTACCTGCTTGAAAATTGGTAGGTAAGTTTCTTTCCTGGAGTAAATATCCGCTACAAAATGGGTTTTGGGAAAATTGACCCCCAAGGGGTGTTGCGGGGGCGGGGGGGTTTAAGGGGCGTTATAAATTCCGATTTTTAAGTTATTAGACGTACAGTCTTGAAACTTAGTAAGCAGATTCCTCTCATAGGGTAGAGATACGCTAAAAATGGGTTTCGTGAAAATTGCCCCCAAGTGGCGTTGAGGGGACTTAAGGAGCGTTATAGATAATTATTTCCATTTTTAAACTATTAGACGCACAGTCTTTATATTTGATAAAGAGATTTCTTTCATAGAGTAGAGATCAGCTATAAGAAGGTTTTGTGAAAACAGACCTCTAAGTGGCGTTGCAGGGGAATAAGGGCGGTAGAGATAAATATTTTCGTTTTTAAACTATTTGACCTACCTGCTTGAAAATTGGTTGGAATGTTTCTTTCATGGAGTAAATATCCGCTACAAAACGGGTTTGGAGAAAATCGACCCCCAAGGGGTGTTAAGGGCAGATATAAATAATTATTTCTTTTTTTAAACTATTAGACTATTAAACTATTGAAATTTGGTTAGCAGATTCCTCTCATAGGATAGAAATACACAGCAAAATGTGTTTTGTGAAAATCGACCCCTAGGTGGTGTTGCGGGGGTTCAAGGGGCGTTATTCATAATTTTTTTGCATTTTTAATTAATTGGACGCACAGTCTTCAAATTTTGCTAAGCAGATTCCTTTCATAGAGTGCAATTCCCCTACAAAATGGGTTTTGTGAAAACAGACCCAGAAGTGGCGTTGCGGGGGCTCAAGTGGCGTTATAGACAGTTATCCCCATTTTTAAACTGTTAGACGTACAGTCTTGAAATTTGATAAGCAGATTCCTTTCGTAAAGTAGAGAACCGCTACAAAATGGGTTTCGCGAATATCAACTACTAAGTTTAATTTCGGGAGATTAAGAGGCGTAATCGATAAATATTTCCATTTTTAAACTACTTGATCATCCTGCTTGAAAATTGGTAGACATGTTCCTTTCATGAAATAGAGTTCCTCTAACAAAGAGTAAAATGAAAATTGACCCAAAGATGTTTGCGAGGGGTCAAGAGGTGTTACAGAAAAAATTCCTGTTTTTAATTGTTAGACCCATATACTTGAAATTTTTTAAGCATGTTTTTTTTGTTGAATAGGGATCCACTAAGAATAAATTTTAAGCAAATCAAGAGTTCACGGGGGGGTTGCAGGGGGTTACTGGGACGTATTTGCTGAAAATCGATCCCCAAGTGGCGTTGTAGGGGCTTAGGGGGCGTTATAGATAATTATTTCCATTTTTAAACTATTTGACGCACTGTCTTTAAATTTGATATATAGATTCCTTTCGTAGAATAATGATCAGCTAAAAAACGGGTTTTGTGAAAACAGACTTCTAAGTGGCGTTGCGGGGGATTAAGGGGCGTATTAGATAAATATATCCGTTTTTTTTAAACTACTTCACCTACCTGCTTGAAAATTGGTAGGTAAGTTTCTTTCATGGAGTAAATATCCGCTACAAAATGGGTTTTGGGAAAATTGACCCCCAAGGGGTGTTGCGGGGGCGGGGGGTTTAAGGGGCGTTATAAATTCCGATTTTTAAGTTATTAGACGTACAGTCTTGAAACTTAGTAAGCAGATTCCTCTCATAGGGTAGAGATACGCTAAAAATGGGTTTCGTGAAAATTGCCCCCAAGTGGCGTTGAGGGGACTTAAGGAGCGTTATAGATAATTATTTCCATTTTTAAACTATTAGACGCACAGTCTTTATATTTGATAAATAGATTACTTTCATAGAGTAGAGATCAGCTATAAGAAGGTTTTGTGAAAACAGACCTCTAAGTGGCGTTGCGGGGAATTAAGTGGCGTAAGAGATAAATATTTTCGTTTTTAAACTACTTGACCTACCTGCTTGAAAATTGGTAGGATTGTTTCTTTCATAGAGTAAATATCCGCTACAAAACGAGTTTGGGGAAAATCGACCCCCAAGGGCTGTTGCGGGGGGCTAAGGGCAGATATAAATAATTATTTCTATTTTTAAACTATTAGACGCACAGTCTTGAAATTTGGTAAGCAGATTCTCTCATAGGATAGAGATACACTACAAAATGTGTTTTGTGAAAATAGACCCCTAGGTGGCATTGCGGGGGTTCAAGGGGCGTTATTGGTAATTTTTTTGCATTTTTAATTTATTGGAAGCACAGACTTCAAATTTTGCTAAGCATATTCCTTTCATAGAGTGGAATTCCCCTACAAAATGGGTTTTGTGAAAACAGACCCCGAAGTGGCGTTGCGGGGGCTCAAGTGACGTTATAGATAATTATCCCTATTTTTGAACTATTAGACGTACAGTCCTGAAATTTGATAAGCAGATTCCTTTCGTAAAGTAGAGAACCGCTACAAAATGGGTTTCGCGAATATCAACTACCAAGTTTGATTTCGGGAGATTAAGAGGCGCGTAATCGATAAATATTTCCATTTTAAAACTATTTGATCATCCTGCTTGAAAATTGATAGCCATGTTCCTTTCATGGAATAGAGTTCCTCTAACAAAGAGTAAAACGAAAATTGACCCCCAAGGAGGGTTGCGAGGGGTCAAGAGGTGTTACAGAAAAAAATTCCTGTTTTTAATTGTTAGACCCATATTCTTGAAATTTGTTAAGCATGTTTCTTTTGTTGAATAGGGATCCACTAAGAATGTATTTTAAGCAAATCAAGTTTTGGGGGGGGGTGCAGGGGGTTACTGGGACGCATTGACAAAAAAATTTTTCTTTTTTCGAGCTACGAGAACTATAATAATGAAATTTGGTTTGCATTTTTCTTTTGTTGAATTGAAATCCGCTAAGAGCGGTTATTTTGGAAAACGGCTCTCAACGGGATTACGGGGATATTGATTGTAAAACTTTTGTTTTTTTCTGTTAGATTTAGACTTGAAATTTGGCTTGCATGTTCAATTTACGGAGTAGAGATCCACCGAAAATTGGTTTTGCGGGAATCCACTTGGTTTTTGGGTTACGAAAGAGCAAACATCATTCTATACTTCAATTTTAGAGATTTTTAGAAAATACAAATTAGATGAGTTCTGCCCTTTTTTTTTTATCAACAGGCGACAGTAACAGGTATAAGTATATTTTCCAATACAATCGAATTCTTAATGCTAGGACTTAGATATCAATAATTTATACATATATATATAAGCAGTAAAAAATTATAAAACATCATGAAATACCCAGCGAAGCGGGCGGGTAACGGCTAGTTAGAAATAAAGCGAATTATAAGCATCCATCATTGAAATAAAATAAAAGAATGACAAAAAAAAATTTAATATTTCATTTTTATTTTGCAAATGCTACACACTACAAATAGTATCTATGCCATTATTGTACGTGCTCTCCTATGTTTTTCGACAACAGAATTAAGACTAATTAATGCAGAATACACGACCAAATGTTCAGCGGTCATAGGTTGACCCAGAGCCGTTTTTAACATCCCCGGCACCCTAGGCACTTCAATCACTACCCCCCCCCTTCTATTTCCAGAGCACCCCCTTCCACCTTCAGTTCTTACTTTTCCTGTTTTGTTTCGGGAAGGATTCCCCCCCCCCCTTAACTTTCTTACACTTTTCTATTTCTTTGTTTTTGTTGTTTGAAAAGTCTTTCCATTATCCACCCCCTATGGACCCGCCGTATTATGGACTGACAGTCGTAAGGAAAGAATAGTGGTATTGTTTGGCCACTCTTGTTCCTTTCTTACTTTACGACAACACGGACCACCCACCCTTTTGTAAATTAGTACAGTACATTAATGAAATCGTTTGCAATTATAGTTAGAGTACACATTATTATATGAACTGATTTCAACTTGTTAATTATCATCTTTTTCACCGCTAATCGCTTTATTATCGTTTACTTTTTAATAAACTTATTCTTCGTTGAGCCACTGTCATTGTTCTTGTTCAACGAAGATTTTTTTCGAAAAACGAATGATTTTTTTTTCGAGAAAATCATTAGTAACTTCATTGTAATCAATTTCCATTCCAATATCATTTTGAGTGCGTGGCAACATCAAACTGTTAAGTTTTTCATTTTCCATAGTAGATCTCATTTCAATCTTTACTATCTTGAGGGTAGAAATGTTTCTCTCATGAATTGCTGGCGGTGATACATTCGCTGTAATTTTAATTTTTCTTTTCCTCTTTTTTCACCCTCCAATTTTTTGCGCCCCCAAATCTTTTGCGCTCTAGGCCCGTGCCTAAGAGGAAAAGTGGCCCTGGGTTGACCAGAGTTACACAGAGTACAGTCCGAGATCTCAGACAAAGTGTAAAAGAAGCTACAGCAGCTTTTCTAGGAGCACCAGGGAGATTGCCCAGTCCTTGTCCTTCGACATCTCCGCAACTTCCGTTTTAAAATTATATTTAAAAGCCATAGTAGTCAAAAGTCTTAAAAGTTGATGTAAGTATTCAACTTAGCATTGAATCACAGAAATCATACGTAGGTTACATTTTAAGTTAAAACTCCATTCTCTCATCGATGATGGCCACGGCAGCTTAGTTGTCATGGTTACAGACATGTGGCAGACGTGTCTGAAGAACCACCGAGATAGGGGCCGATGCTCGTTAAATCTGTCGAGGCATCTCCCATTGGCGTAGTGTGGAAGTTTGGAGAGAGGGTGTCAGATCATGTGTCGTTTTCAACACTCTGTGACGGATCTATAAGCATCCTTCAACTAATCCTCTTGGGAATTCTTTGGGGCTAGCAAAATTCATCAACCTTCTTCTAAGAAGGCGGCGTGATATGCAAATTGAGTTTATTATATATAATTCTAGTTCGCGAGTTAAGGGAGTTAGAAATTATTGAAGGATAGATAATTGAAAGTAAGAAAGTAAGAAGGTTAGTAATTAAGAGTGATAAGAGAGATACAAGGTGAAGATTAACGCAAGAGGTTAGAGAGGCCTTGTAAAAGAGTAAAGACAGGAAGTTGTCATTGATAAATTAAATTGATTAGAAGACTGCCTTCAGTTCAGGTACTGTCACCTGTGCATATTACGTTTGATATTTGAAGCATTTAAAAGGTTATACAGCCATTAGTTACATATCTACCGTGTAAAGTAATATTGAGATAGATGAATTATTATTATAAAGTAGTTTGTTAAATGTATTCTCTCAAAAGCGACTCTTGTCCTCTCGCTCTGTTGACTGACTGGATCATCCTATTTATAGTGCTGCATTGAATTGTGTTTGAGTCGATTCAAGTGCTAAACAAAATAATTGGAATTATCATGTCGAATAATCCTTCACTTCCGTCCACACCTTAAGCTGGGTCACAGGGTAGACGGGAAGTAGGTTTATTACAACTTGACCAGGTTCACAAAATTGCAAGGTCCGCCGTCCTTCGACCTAGTGTTGTTTTATAGTACGAAGTTTATAAACACTCACTCATTCATCAATGGTTTTCAAATATAATTAGTTTCCCAAAATTACAATAATTTAATGTATCTATAAAATATAAGTGTTTTCTTTCCTTTTTAAATCGATGATACATTCATAAAAATCTTTTATCAATTCGTTTGCAATTACAGTTGAAATTTTACAAATAATAATAATAGTTTCATTAGATTTGCAATTTTAGCACCAACAATAAACTATTCATTTTGTTCGATGCATTTGATTTTGTTCAGTTAAAATATATATTATGCACTACATGATGTTGAAAATTCAACACTTATAAGGAATGGCAAAAAAAGCTAAGAAATTCGGCAGAGGGAAAAGAAACAAACGTGTTTTTTTAAATGATACTCGTCAGACAGAGCGAGAGCAATGCCAGTTCAGTGGGCTTTATTTATTTATTTACTCGGGAAGTTTGAGCTCACATAAAGAAGCTACCACCGAGAGAGAGAGGAAACAATACACAAATGACAGAGCAAAATGCAAGTCCGTAAAGGGAGTACAATAAATGTAAATAATGTTATGCAAAAATGACGATGCGATGGAATAAAACTTACATCAGTGTATTGCAGATATATTGGGAGATATCGAAACAGGAAATTAATTTATTGTGAATATGGTTGCGACTTAATCAAAAGGAAAAACTGAACTACTAATTTATACATGTCTAATTAGACTTATACTTACATACTCATCAGAAGCTGGACAATGACACAAAATGTTGAAAATATTCTTAATGTCTATAAGCGTCGAATCCTAAGAGCCATTTTTGGAGGAACTTAAGTTGATGGTATTTGGCACAGATGCTCGTTTAGAATTCCACCGTGCCTTCAGAGAACCAGAAGTAATCAAATATATAAAAATCTAAAGGATTAAATGGACTGACCACGTTATTAAGAAGAACAAAGAACATTTATCCAGAAAATCTTTTTGGCCACTGGAAAAAGAAATAAGGATCGACCCAACCTCAGGTGGATTGATTGTCAAGAAAGGGATTTTGTTACCCTAAGATTGACTAATAGAAAAATCGGAGCCAAAAAAGAAAGGCATGGAAGAAAATTCTTGAAAAGGAAAAGGCCCACTCAGAGCAGTTGCGCCATTGAAGAAGAATATTGTTGTGAACAACAGGATTTAGCCTGGAGAAAATAACTTCCTGGGAAACTTTTACAAGATGGTTTTTGGCAGTACGGAGTAGGGAAACACGTACTGATTGAGGTTACCGGAAAAACATATAAAAAATTTGGAGAGGAAAACAACTCGAACCTATTTGCTTGAGGATCACCAAGGATGGAGATGCCTGAAATAACATATCTAAATACCGAATCACGGGGTTTAATTATCGTTGGACAAACAATAATATAGAGCTAGCGGGGCTCATCTAAGAATACAACCTTGTGCCGTTTTGCAATCCAAGTCGTTCAAGCCCAACTACGTTTTAAATGGTATATTCTATGCTGAGAAGTCAATGGCAACCTTCTTAACAGATCCTATGAGTAGAAGTTACTACTAACAGGCCATTCTCTTGTCGATATGGAACATTAAACGTGTCATACACATGAGGTAAAAAAGGTGGCAGAATTGGCTTCCAAGCAAACATGGCTTGTCAAATTGACGTCATTCTAGACGGAACTGATATCCCTTAAGCTTACCATAATTCTTTGTTCCAATCACTTTTGTCTCAGCTGATGCATTGATACGTCTACAACAACTTGAACTTATCATGTTGTTGATGTCAACAGAAACTTGAACTTATTGGACTTCTCAGTCCGATCACCAGGCCTCTTCTACAAACGTCTGTCTTCTAGATCTGTCCTCGTTGGTAGCAGTTTGGCAGTATGCGTGTCCTCTGAATCTAGAAGGAAAAAAAATTACCACAGTGATTTCTATGACAGAAAAACGTTATGGATCCCCCCCCCCCCCGTAGACTTCTTCCCTTAAAATCCTACTCAAAGTATGCCAGAATATTGCATATTTCACATCTTTCCCCTCATTCGGTTATGTTGCAAGATTAATTTGCAAGATTCTCTGGTACCTCCTTCTTGATGTACCGTTTAAACGTCACATAGTGTATTACGAAGCAGTATACGATAGAGTAACACTAAAATTATATAGACAAAGACTGATTAATTGTTTATTAACTTCGCACGCAGACGCAGCACAAGGGTGATTGGGTGAGAGAGCTTGTAAGTTTGGACCATATCTAAATGACGAGGAGGACACCTGAACAAGTATCTCACTTTTCAAACTTTCACACCACACCGAAATAAAATCTGACTGAAATGAATTTTTTTTTAAAATTAATAAAATAATCATGTTTTAAAAATGTAATATTGAAAAAAGTTTTATAAAATGTTAATTGAAAGTTAAGTTATAATTACTGAAAATCTTTATTTTTCATAAGGAAGAGCAATGTGGATATTGCTTTAATTTTTATAACTAAATGGACCGAAAATTGCACATAATGGATAGAATGTGTATACGAAATATGCTTGTAAAATTTATAAAACAACCCTTCAGCATTTATGCTTTTTTTCATTCATGAAATGATGAAAATGGGTTCAAAAATGCTAAACTTCTGGTTCGATTCATGCCACTGTTTCAAAAATAATTTTTTCAGTAGTCCTATAGTGTACTAATAAATTCCTGAATTTTAGCATTATTCACGTAAACGCAGGGACATTTTAATGCATGGGCCAACTGCACAGGGCCCACACTATCGGCCTTGGCGGGGGGGGGGGGGGCGTCTCGTTTTCGACTTTCAACTATGCCTTAATAAGATCATGTGACCTGAATAAGTTTAATTGCCAACTGTTATTTAAGGACGTATTATCCAAAAACAGTTCCGGACTATAAGCTCAGTGGTTAGGAAATCCGAACTATATAAGCTCAGTAGATACAGTGGAAAAATTGCCTTATTATTTTATGTCTGAAGCGGATATCTACATAGGCCAGTAACAGCCTTCGGACAAAAGTGATCACTTTTGTCTAGTGGTCATGTAACGTGGCTACGAATCCGAGCGTTGCGGATTCCATACTCCGGATACTAATCTCTACATTGGTGATCTTGGCTGAATTAAGAAAAACGCAACCACAAAATATATACGTTCTGATCTGTCGTGGCGCCATCTACCCGCAAGAAGAGCAATCAAAAGTCGTCAGACCCACATGACGCAACACCTCCAATTAACAGCAACAACGCTCACGCTACACAGGCTTGCCATATAACAATTATATCGTTCGTTCACCGACTCACTGATGGGAGAGTACTGTAGTGGATATCTACATAAGCCAGTAACAGCCTCCAGACAGTGGTGATCACTTTTGTCTAGTGGTTATGTTACTGAGCTTCGGATCCATAAGTTGCGGGTTCTGTACTCCGGATAGGCGCCCCCACATGTTCATGTCTAGATGTATGTCTGCCAACATACACCATCATTATTCGTTTAGTCGAAATAAGGCGGTTGTGTGTGTGTGTGAATGAGTCGGTATGTGAGGTTCTGAGTCACGCACATTTATATTTTCCTGGTTACCGTTTGTACGAGTCTTTGAAAATGTTTCCTATACTACCGTCAGAATTAAAGAATCGTAGGTAGGAACTACTTTTGCATAAGGGGACCAGAGGGCCGCAAAGAGTTTAAAGCCGTTACTGAGTAAACGCAAGATAGAAACGTTTTGACTATCTTAAAGAATATGAAAACAGTATTTTTCCTTTCATTCTGAGAAAACAAAAGGAAAAATAAAATATTCTCAAAGAATGTCTTTTAGTATGCAGTTAGATAAACACGCTAAATTAATATTTATCTTTTCTAATTTAAAATTGCAAAATATCACAGAAATTTTAGATCACAGAAATTTTAGCGTTTCTTTTCTTCAGCATGTGTTTATTTTAAGATTAATAAAAAATTTGAAAGATGCAGCAAACACTGTCCATCAACAAATAATGGGTTTTATCTAGATATCCTATGTATTTTTTACAATACAAAAATAAATTATTAAAACTAATAAAATAACTAAATAACTGTAGTCTGTGTGTGTGACCTTAGATTCGCTACCTTTACTGCATGTAAACACTTCCGTTTCTCAAAATGCCACACAAGCGAAAGGCCGGAAAGTTCAGAATTGTTAATAGTTTTCAGCAAAATAAAATTACAACGTTCAATTTTTGAAAGATAAAATGAAACATACCAGATGGATTTACAAAGAAATTCAAATTAAGATATTGGCATGAAAACTGAATAACGAATATCGGTGAATTTCCTTTTTTAAAGCAAAAAATGACTAGAATATAATTTTTGTTTCTCAATGTTATGGTTTAGAACAATACATTTTTTTCCTTTTGAAGTTGTGTTTATTGAGAACATTAAAAAAATAATAAAATTTTCTTTCTTTCTTTTTAAAAAAAAAAAAAAATTAAATAATTTTTGACTGAAAGACTTAATTTTTCATGCCTAATAACATTGCATGAACCGTATTAATTCGAATCTGAGCCCCCATCGATTCTAAGCCGCAACCCAGATTCTCAACATGTTTTTGTGAAAAAATTAAAAAATAGAGTAAAATAGTTTGCGATAAACAATATTCCAAAATTAAAATGAAAACAAAAAGAAGTGTATAATTAATATAGTTTGAAAGTATTAAGAGCTTTTATAAATACTTACATTCATCTGAAATTGTTCTAACCGCCGATAACATGTTCAATTTCCCCTATCCGTGGAATTTTTCCGCCTTCGATTCTAAACCGCACTAGATTTTCATTAACAATAAGAAAAAAATTTGGCTTAGATTCGAGTAAATACGGTATTTGTTCCCTCTGTTTTCTACATGTATTTGAGTTCGTCGGATGCTAGGAGACACACAACCTGGAATATAATACGTAACACATGATAATATATTATCAAGAAACTATACTGTGAAATGGCACCTTCTTTATTAGTTAAGCCAAAAATACATTTTTTGAGGGGGGGGGGGAATTCCAAATAATACTTGAAAAATCAACAATAGAGCTTATTTAGTACATTGTACAGGTCTGACACACACACACACAAAAGAAACCAGCCTTACAGTAGTCGCATACGATGTGTAACATCGGACATGTTATCGTGGTAAATTCGCCCCCCCCCCCAATAGCAACTTAAATCCTAAAAAAAATGGATCGAGCATGATTGGAAATAATTTTCTATGGAATAATTATATCTTTAATGAAAATTTTATTTAATTAACGCAAGGAGTAATGCAATTTTTTATCAGAAATAATTATTCTTGTTCAATTTGGGGAAGAGCGGTAATAATAATTTATGATAACTAAAATATGACACATATACTTGTGTTTTCAAAGTATTTAAAAACCGTTGTGAAAAATAGCGTCAATAACAGTACAACTGTTAGTTGTCGAAACATTTCGATTTGTATACATTTCGAGCTTGAGCTCATCATTCAAATAAGCTACGAGTGGCTCGGCTTCTAGCAAACTGAAGTTTACTTTAAAATAACCACTCAAAATCACGGGAAGCGAGTGATAGTTTTTTTAAAAAAAGAGCAGAACCACCTTCGGTATATGGTAAAAGTAAAAAATGCAGGAAATCTTTAATTTTTTGAACCGTTTGATTCGGAGAAATGTATGCGATCACCGAAATCACTGTTTGTCCATTTTCAAATAAGCATTTTACCGCACATATGTCCCCAATATCTTGACTAACAATACCCAGTCCACTTGTTTGACGATAAGTAATATCCATATGTCGAGCCACAACATCTGAGTTGTTCTGTTTACGATAGATCGCAACACCAGCTGCTCTGTGGCCCGGTTGTTTAAATTGTACGCAGCAATCGAAGTCAGGTATCGAAACACGTTCATCATTGTCTAACCACGTCTCTACCTAAAGAACTTAGCTTCTTCTCTGACCCTAAAGTGAGAAAACAAAAACAAAGATCCCTCGACCTAGACCTCCGGGGGTGGGGGATGGGGGCGGAGCTCCTTCAGAATGAAAGAGAAAAAACAAAACTTCACTGAATAGCACGCGCTTCCCCAACTTCCTGTTACGCATTTCCGTCCCTTTTCACGAAATCATTCCCGCAAATCTCCAGAAATCGAGAAGAAAGATGTTACACATCAAAAACCCAACGAGATTGTCCAATAAACCATTGTACTTAGAGGATCAGAGAAGTCCCCTTCAGCATTCACACACTTCTGCATTTGGTGCTATCATTGCTGGTAACAGTTCTGGAACGAAGAATTTGGAAGGGAACCTTCAGGAGATTCTCCGTTTTTGCCTGAGCCTCTTCAACTATGGTAAAATGGATTCCCTTTAAGCAAGATTTAACTGTGGGAAATAATAAAAGTCGCATGGAGCCAAATCAGATGAATACGGATTCTCCACAGTAATGTTTTTTCTGGTCAGAAACTGCTTGACAGATAGGGCCGCGTGAGAGGGTGCATTGTCCTGATGCAACAGCCAGCCTTCACTCCATTACTGTAGCCGTTTTCCCTAATTTTTTCACGAGGTCTTTTTAGTACTTCAATGTAGTAGTGTTGATTAACAGTCAGACCACCAGGAACCCACTCAATCATTACAATTCCATTAATGTCGAAGAAGACAATTAACATTGCCTTGAATCTTGCTTTTGACATGTGCCCTTTTTTGGGTATTGGGGATCCTGGAGACTTCCACTGTATCGACTGAGGCTTAATTTCTGGGTTATAGGTAAAACTCCATGTCTCATCGCATGTTACAACATCTTCCAACAAGTTTGTAATGCGTTCTAACATATCCACACCCACGTCTTTACGGTTCTATTTTTGGTCATCGGACAGAACTTTTGGAACAACCTTCGTGCTAATCTTCATCATGTGTAATTCATCAATTAGAATGCGTCGAACAGCTTCCCCATCCAAGTTAACCAATTCCGCCACTGCACAAACATTCTTCGGTCAACTCGGATCACATCACAAACTTTGAAAATGTTTTTGTCAGTAATTACTAACCTCGGGTGTCCAGCACGTTCATCATCTTCCACACTGTTCCTTCCTTAGGAAAACCGCGTAGGCCATTTAAACACACGTGAAAGAAATAAATTTCATCTCCATAAGCCTCGGTTAACATTTTAAATGCTTCCGTGGCTGATTTCTTAAATTTCACAAGAAACTTGATGTTGATTCGCTGTTCGATTTTTACATTAGACATTTTTCCGGCAGAATGCAGTTGCATGTGTCCTCTCAGTGGCATAGTACTCCCAAGTGAAGTGATCGGTTAAGTTGAAACTGGCTGCATGGATAGAGGAGATGTGTAGGATGACGTCATCAAAACATTTGTTGCCAACTACACTCTTTTTTTAAAGCTACATGTCTCGTTTCTTTTGTGTCATACCACGTATATATTCCCATAGTTATTTGTGACTTTCAAATTAATGAACTCAATTCATGACGGTCACATGATAAAGATAAACACGTGTTCTCGATTGAATTAAAAACTGGCGTTAAACTAATTGCATTTGTTATTCTATTAGTAACACTTAGATAAAATTAAATTTCATGACTGGGGAAAGATGTTTAAATGAAATTTTAAAAAAAATCTCCCAAAAGATTTTAAAATTAAACAAAAAAAAAAATTGTTTTATGCATGTGCTTTTAAGTAAAGTGCATTTTGTTAACCTATATGTGTTATTGTTCTTGACAAATATATATTTTTTATGAGAAAGTTTCTGCGAAAAGCAAAAGTTGGCAACAACAAAGCGCATGGATTGATTAGCTTGAAACACGTGATTTATTTTATCGTGCGACTATGACGTCACATGAGTTTTAATGTCAGGTGACGTCACATTAGCTAAAAACGAGTGATTGTCATTATCACGCGTTTAGCCCATTCATTGCACTTGAGAATTGAAAAAATTTTATGACGTAAAAAAATCGAAAAGAAGTGAAGAACCGGAAAAAAAAAATTTGTGATTCCTTTCAATTTGTATTTTGTCGTTTAATAGTATAGACCCGTCTCCTTAAAATATCTTTTCTTTTCCTTTTTTTATCAAACAAAATCAACTTTCTTTTTCTGAAATGGAGTTTCGCATTTTTCGTTCAATTTTCGCTTTCACAACTCATTCATAAATTTTGATTCAGTTTAGTTATTACAAAAGCAGTAGTAAGTGGATGATCATTTGAAGTAGCAATAATTCGTTTTGTAAATCGGAAACCTCTAACCGAATTATGAAATGAAACGTGCAGATGTTATTGAATCATATAAAGATTATTATTCATCAATATTCTCAAAAGTCCACTTCGAATTTTTGTTTTGTGAGTAATTATATAATTGTCAATGAACACTTCTAAATTTAAACACTACACAAGAATGGATGATAATGATTAACAAAATGAAAAAAAAATTATTTAATACGGATCCTCTTAAGAAAATGTGTATGGAAATTATTCACTCTCAAGTAGAATCTGGTTTTAAAAAAAATTATTACTTCTTTATTCTGGATCACTTAAAGCATTTCAAGTTGACAATTTGTTTTTATAATAAATATCAGGATGCATAGGAAAGTCCCTTTAACCCTTTTACCACAACGACACTAATTTTTTTGTTAATCATTTTATTCTTATATTAAGAATTATTTTTCACTTTTTAGTTCAATTAATTATAAGGCGTGTTCTTAAGTGTTTTTTTTAACTATAATTTTTAAATTTTTTAGTTTGATCTACAACAAAAGCGTGTTTTTTTAAACAATCATTTATTCATTGATGAATTAATCTTAAATGAGTCATTTTTTTAGAATCTGGAATACCCATTGGCGTTTTCGGTTTAGGGTAATTAGGTATGTGTAAATTAATCTTTTAGTCGCCAAATCTGGAATTAGTCACCAAATCTGGAAATAGGATTTGGAATTAGTCGCCAAACCTGGAAATGGAAAATCGTTAATTCTGATGATCCTGATCAGGACAACTGAACAAAAATATTAAATTATTGTATTGTCATCGGTTCTTGACAAGTGTGCAAAATTTCGAATTAATCTGACCTTTTAAAGTGGGCAAAAATCGAGTTCAAAGATTCCGTTACACACAAGAGAAGCTTATAAAAACGTGTTAAAGAAATAGCTTAACTTTAGCCGTCTATAACTTCCCTTATTTTTTTTAACTATTACTGAAATCTTAAACCTTAGCCGTCTATAAAATACTCGAGTGAAAGAGTGAAGATTATTCGCGACAAAACTGTACTCTATGAGCAAGCCCTTATTATGATAAGGTCTTGAAATTTCAATCAATTTATTATTTACTTTACATATAAATATATGCATACGTTTTGAGAGTATTTAATTTCAGAACAAACATGCATTTTCTTAATAATGCTTCAGGGAATCATCCACTTCAGAAGAGTTATCTATGAACTTTATAGGTATTGTTTGAATTAGAAGAAGGGGGGGGGGGAATTCTCCCACGTAGTTAAAAGTTGAAACAGTGAAATGCGCGGAAGAGATTGCAAGTTGAAAGAGAGCAAATAATACACACTAAATTCAAGGAAATAATTTCTTCTAGGGAAAAAATCAATGAAAAAAATATTGTTTACGTACACGTAAAAGAATATGCATACACTTATTTTTAAAAGCATTTGACCTTGGATTTTCATTTGATATCGGTGAGCGATATAATTTTATTGGTATGTGTTTTTTATTATTACGGTTTAATATTAATTTAAAAGAACGCTGTCAATTAAGCAGGAATAAATTTATATCCTTTAAAACTTTTTTTCTATTGTATTATAACGTCATTACACAATTTATATGATATAAAAGCTTGTCGCGAGATTTAAGTACTCGTATTTACTCAGTTTGAACATTTTAAAAATTAAAATCAATCAGATCAAGTTGTTTAATTTACTTATTTATCCACACAGGTAAATCTTACGACAAGCTTTTATTTCATATAAATAGTGTAATGACGTAAAAAGTTGACAGTAAAAAAAAGTTTTAAAGGATTATTTTATTCTTTTTAACGCATTTAAATAAAAGTTTATTTTTAAAAAAGTTTTTTTTTACTTATAATTTATTTTTTACTTTTTTGTTATGGCTAGACAGGTTTCTCAGTCTGTTCATCTCATTCAACGCATCATTGTTGCAAGGTCGTTTGCCGGTTAAGTTCGAACCGTCATGCTTCTCGCAAAAAGGGTATTAGGCGAAAAGCACAACTTTTTTTTTAATCCGTAATTTTTTCAATCTTCGTACAGTTTTCGGATAATACTGTTCAACACACGAAAAATAAAGTTTCTTGAGATTATCTTCATAAATGACGAAATTATTAAATGTTTAGTTAAAATTTTGAGTATTTTTTGAAAAATCGTAAAAAAAAAGTTTTTGGCATTTTATTTTTTAAATGACTGATTTTAAAAGAGAAAACCATGAGTTGTTTTAGTACGGAATGTCGCTTCATTTAAATGAAAAAAATTCATGCGCAACAATTTAGACATCATTTTCATAAAAACGCATCGATTTTGACTCATTAAAAAAATCGCAAAAAATACAATCATTATTATTTCGATAAAAAAAATTATACCATATCGTGGCGAAATAAATGATCTTTCCGATTCTGTAATTATTTTTTGTCGGAGTTTCATATAAAAATTTGATCGTTATTTTAAAAATGTCAAAACTCAAAAAAAAAAAAAAAAAAAAAAAAAATTCCTCTCATCATTCTTCATTTTGCGTCGTCGAGCACAGCGGAATAAGCAGCCCACAGGGGTAAAACAATTATGCGTTTTAAGGTTTTTAATTTATATATTTTTAACTAATTGCAATATCAGAATATAAATGGTCGAAACATGCATTGTCATCCAAACTAAACGTGTATACAAAATTTCAGCTCAATCGGTTTAAGATATCAGCTTCAAAATTGAATTGCAAGATTCCACCCGAACAAATTACATTGCAAGTTAAATAAAAGCTTGTTCAAAAAAAGAGGAACGAATTATCAAGAAATAAAAGTAGTTTTTTTATGTTTCATTTCAAAAATGAATGTCTACATTACGAGTTGTTCTTCTATAAGAATGGTTATTAAATATACCCCGTAACAAAGCATTTTCTTTATATTGATAATATGCTTGTATTTCTTAATAAATTGCATTATATTTGAAATTATGGACAAAAATTCTAAAACAAATAAAAATTTATGATATTCAAGCCTTATGATGCAGTTACTTAACTTCTATTTCCATGCAAATTATTTTAAAAAGTCTTTTCCCACCACTGTTGGAAATCGATTGTTGTTTTAGACTAAGTGGATATTTATTTATTCAATTTCAAGAGTAAATTCTTTACAGACATGTTATTCAGAAGTCTATTAAATTAATTTTAATTTATGGAAGTTACTTAATAAATAACACATTTATTTATTTGTGGAAGCATTTTCAAAGGGCCGTCAAAATAACAGCCCCTGACGCAAAATATTTTCGCAAAAATTTGCTTAACTTGTACTGTTGCCACAATTTTTCCTCTTTCATTTGCGAACAAAATAACGGAACCGATAAAAATTCTGCTACATAAGTATCAATTGCGGAAATGTCAGCTGTCGAAATACAAATCGAACCACACGTTTCATGCTACGACTCTTAAAAGGTGCGCATTCCATTCTGTGGTGTTTTATGGCTGAGCTATCCACTGTCAGAACCTTGTTTACAAAACAGAGCGCCAACTCTTTGACGTTGCTGTTTTGAAACAGCGAGAATCGTTACCTTTCATCAATGTTGTAAGAGGATCTTAAAACTTTTGTGTTCCTTTTAAATGAAGCATAAATTCAAAACTGGTTTTTGATGGATGTCACAAATTTTGGTAATAAATAGACACAATTTTTCCAATGGATATATATAGATAGATAGATGCAGGTTACAGTCCAAAGAATACTCTGGAGAAAATGTATAAGAAAAAACAAAATGTGGCCATAAAATGTGACTTTAATAGTCAATGAAATATATGAAACTACTCATACAATCGCCCACGGCCAGTTTGTTTTTGTAATTTGTTTAAATTTTACGAGTTGAAAAAAAGTTCTTTAAAAAAACAGCCAGATAAGTACTGTCAGAACAAAATTAAATTTCTCAAAAAAGTTAGTAGCGATGAGTTTTAGTCGCTAGGGGGATTTATATTTTATTTTTTATTGTCACAATTTGAGACTGCTTGATTGCTATTAGCGACGGACCTTATAATTTTGACCTTCAGTCAAGTGACGAGGACAACACCCGAAATGGCATTCCCCTTCCCAAAATACCACACAACGTGAGCGTCAGGATTTTGAGCATCGACAGATTTAACCTCTATACACGGCGGGTCTTCAGAAGGTTAGAACTCAAACCCATTATTCGACACAGCCGGCCACGAGTTCGTGATCATGTCCAATCGACTAGCAAACAATGGGCTATGTTATTGAATACTTATTGCATCGTATTTGTTGAACAATGGTACTAACATGGATAAATAAATCTTCACTCTAGCATTAACACTTATTTCTTTTTTCAAATGGGGCTGCGGATTGGTATATTTTTACGATTGCCGACCTAGTACATTCCCCAGGAGCTGGTACTGCTTTTTATAGTGTGGCACCATATTGGTGGGTTCGAATTGGCACAATGTAATCTTGGCACCCAGTTTGAGGAGCCACCCTCTGGGGAGGCCCCTAAGCTCTGACGATGGGAAATGGTACTAGGAACTTAATTTGTTGAGACCACCCAAGCCAAACAGGCACTTAAAGGATCTTTTACATGTTGCATAATCACATAATATGGACGTTACGTTTCTGCATCATGAAAATCCACCGACTTGGGCCGGGGTCGAGCTTTTTATTCCAGTTATCGCAGTTTTGTTGTCCTTTGATGATCGACAAATAGCATGTTGAACTTTTTGACAGGGCGCAGTGTATCTTGTGGTACACATTTGGCTTCATATCTTTCTTGATGGAGTTTTTTTAGGTAGTATTTGAAAATTTTCAACTCAAACTTTTCAAGTAAATCACTTTCCTTAAACTTACTTTCACTATCATAATTAATATCTGTTATTTCATTTGGTTCTTCCCTTGCTAGATCAGTTTCAACTTCATCCAATAGAGATCACAGATGCCCCTTTTTAAATTTTTTTTTTTTTTTTTGTAATCTGCTCATTTTTATTTATAAACCATAATGAGTCGTACGATACAGCAATCAAAACCACTAAGACGTTCACAGGGAAAATTATAGCCTGTTCATAGAAAGTATTTTGGAGCAAAAGTGGTTGCGTGGGGAACTCAGTCCCTCCAAGTACCTTAAGATTGTAAGAAAACGTTTGTCACTCTCAAAAAAGGAGATATGTGACAAATACATTTTAGACTATCATTTAAGCTGTCATTTAGGAGAATACTAACAAGGCCATTGATAACAAATAAACAGTTCTTTCCCAGAATTAAAGGCTTCGTGAGTCTGGGGGACTCTGTGCCCCACATGACCGCTCTCGGGTTAATCGTGTCATAAGTGTTTCGCAAAAACTGACACAAGTCAACAGAATTTAAAATATTAACATTATAGTAAGTTGTTTCTGAGAACTAATAATCAAGTCCTATCTCTCAAATTGCTGATTCAGAAACCTGAGTTAAGGCAACATCTGACCTATTAATTGTAACTGGTTGCTTAACTTTCGTTTTACAGCCTAGATCCGAGGTGGGCATTGAGTCGATCGCAGTCGACCGGTGGACCACCAAAGTATTTTGGGGTGACCGTCGTCACAAAAGATCTTAGACGTGCATACTAAAAGAAACACAGGAGGTTATCAAAATACTGGAAACACCCGTGAATTAAAGTGATATTTTTGAATGCACTTCGTAAGCATAGCTACCAGATTTTTTTTATAAATAGAAATGTATATATTCTGGTAATATTCGTTTGGCTTATTGGACGATTGCCAAGTTCCATACAATTCAGCACGAAAATGCAACTCAACCAAGACCCATACAGAACTTTTTCTAGCCAGATACGGGTCTGAGGGTTCCCAGAAACACATGTACCCGAAATTATATCCGTTTATCCGTTGTTGATTTATTGGAGTTCTGTAAGGCTTGGATTTTTTTTCAAAATCATAAAATGTTGCATCTCTCAGATTTTCGAAAAGATCAAATTTTGGGAGTCCGTCTAACTGGAGCATGTGTGATCGAAACATCCCAGTTTTTAGAGGTTTCTAGAGGTACGGTGTCCAAAGACTCATGATTTCTTACACATTACACGACAAGCTCGGCAAAGCAAAATAGTGAAAAGAGAAATATGTTAAATAGGTCTCTTTATCTCTCTTGAAACAATTTTTTTCCCTTCAGAAGGACGCAATTTTGAAAGAATAACTTTTGAAATCTAAAGGACAAAGAGTAAAGTATCCTAATTTTAAAAAGTTGCGATTTATTTAACATCATCCTTTCGATCCACCTACCTGTGTGAATCTACATTTTTAATGATGGATGTAATTAAAACAACGTATCATTCCCGTTTCACAGACGACCACTTAGAATCCATTGCAATATTAACAGTTAGTAATTATATACCAAGATATTCAAGATTGGTACGGATAGCATGCAGATTAAGTCTTCTAGTGAGACTAACTACGAGAACAGACTTTAAATGAAAAGGATTTATTTTTTGATGTATTTTGAATTGTTTGATAATAAATGCATAATTTAACATTAAATTTTTGTGCATAATTATTATGGTTGTATTTTTAGTTTTACTTAAAACGCAGTTTTAAAAGTGTAAGCCTTTTTTTTTTTTTGTAGTTATGTAGGTAAGTACATATTTTGTATTTATTATTGTTATAATATAAATATTGTTGTATTATTTTCTTTCTTTTTTTCTTTTTGCTTATCGCACCTACAACACAGAGTAGACCGCAACACCGTGAAAAAATTAGAAGTAGACCGTGTCATGTAAAAGTCTGCCCACCCCTGGCCTAGATTATATAAATAACACTTGAAGAAGCATTAATGTCGGGAAGGAAGTAAAAATAAAAATATTTAATAAAAAGTGAAAAGTAAAACATAAAGTTCTGTAGTAATTCTCCACAGCTAGAGTGGAATAACAATATATGGAAAATGCCTCCTGCCGCGACTGCTCCTCCAGTGGAAATGACCAGTTCTCCCTCCCGTCGATTCTACGGTTACGGTTGAAGTGTTGTTTGAGTAAAGAAATATTCAGTTCGTAAAAAAGCTCTCTGCCAGAATTCGGTTCCTGTGAGCAAAATATATAAAGGTCCTCTTCTAGTATTTACATATACAGGTAGAGCGTCGTTTATCCGAATTAATTGGGACCGGGCACCGTTCGGATACGCGATTGTTCGGATAACCGAAAACCGAATGCAATTCATGCAATATATAAAACCGGACACTATACGAATACTGAAAATCATCACATGCGAACACCATTGAAGAAAAAGCAAAACAGGTGCAAAATATC
This sequence comes from Trichonephila clavata, assembly GCA_019973975.1. Lineage (NCBI taxonomy): Eukaryota > Metazoa > Arthropoda > Arachnida > Araneae > Nephilidae > Trichonephila > Trichonephila clavata. Next base: position 6,696 of record BMAO01032018.1, on the reverse strand, counting down.
GTAATCTTACCTTTATTGTGGAAAATAATCACTTATTTTTCGCTGTACCATTGTACACCTTCGTTTTTTCGCTGCAAGGTCTCTTGATTCTCTTGAGCAGCAGTAGTTGAGTAGGACAGCACTCTGATTGTTGTTCGTACCACTCCACAGTAGTCTCTAACGCAGAAAAGCGTCAGTATTTGATGGACTATTGCTACTTTCATTGTGTTGTCCTCGTTTTCATCTATTTCATCGTCGACAGGGTCGGATTCTTCTTGCACGGAAGTCACAATCTCGTCTTCATTTAGCATTTAAAATCCACTGTCTTCTGCATCGCATGACATCCAGGTTCTACATCAACACCACTCAACAAAAGAGCACGTATACACCCCTCACTTGAAAACAAACTGACTTAATTTTTTCCACGCAGATGTTTACCAAATCACACAACTAGGTTTTTCCCGTCACTTTTGGCCTCAGGCGAAACAGCTGTTGAGTATTGCACTGTTCGAAATTGTATCCGGACCAAAGTCCGGATATTTGACGCTCTGGCTAACTAACGTTCGGATAAATGACGTTCTACTGTATATACATACAGTGGAGTAACAGAGAATATTAGGACTCCCTACAAAGTCAGATTTGGTGCCCCAACCTGGATTTTACAAAGGATTGCAAAACCATAACATTAGGTTTGAGGCCCCGCGTGATGCGGGGTGTGCGTTTCGCCACTGTATGCATATATATTTATTAAGGAGAAACTTGATAGGAAGTTAAAGAGCCATTAATGGTGCCTATGGGTCTTTTTTTTCAAACTCGAGTATTGAAACGAGCTTGATACTAAGAAATTTAAATCAATTGTTAAAATAATGATCTTTACAATATAAAATTATACAAGCATTTACACAAATGGAAAATTTTAAGATCATACCCATTATCCAGGCTTTTCAACAAGTCTTACGTGTTTATGAAATGATATCCTAACGGCACCTGGAGAAGAATTGGGGAAATCCCCCGAAAATATCCCTAAAATTACGGACATGTCCAAAACTTTTGCGAACGAAAAACAATTAGCAAGGCCAAAAAGCGGATAAAGTATATATCTGTACCTATCTACACTGAGGTATATTAGAAAACATACAAGATTCCTTATTTTATTCTATCGGATGCATTTTCCACATCGTAACGAAAGAGGTGGAGATAATGCATTGTAGAAGTAAGCATTCTAAAATCATTTATTCCACCAATACTTTCGGCATAATCGCATTTGGCATTTGTTATTTAAACATGGTCAGCGACTGGTCGAAAGAACAAGTCCCAGAAGGATTCATCATAAAAAAAATTTGCTTGAAAGTAATGCCAGGCTTCGCGTAGCCACGTCATGGAATCACTACAGCATAACATGCTGATGCTATGACAGTGCAAAATATACAGAAATGGTGTCACGAATTTCTCAATGGAAGGATCGGCATTCTGAATGAAAAAAAGAACAAAGCGATCTTCAACTTTTTCGAGCAGTATTCGCTGACCTTCCACACCGACGGGTGCGTGCTTGACCCCGGCCCAAGTCGGTGGATTTTTGTGATGTAGAAAATCGACAGTGACCATGTCGTATATACGACAAGTAAAAGATCTCTAGAGTATTTGTTTGGCCTGGGGGCTCTTGGCAAAACTAAATCCTAGTACAGGTTTGCATCGTCTGAGTTCAAGTGCCTCCCTCTAGGGAGGAAAATGGGCGTCAGAATTACCTGCGGTGATTGGAATCCGCCTATATGGGCCGCAATAAAAAGAGATACCAGCTTCCGGGGAATGTACTAGGTCTGCAATAGTTAAACACCAATCCGCAGTGCATTAGAAATAAAATTAAAAAGTTCAGAGGTATAGCGTAACTATTGTCTCTTCCGCAATTATCGGGAAAATGTGATGTTTCGTACGGCACAGAATAGAATATTGCTCTGTTGTTGTTGTTACTTATGCCACCTGTTTGACGTAGTCAGATCGAAGCCCACGAAATTCATCGTGGCCACGCGCTAGATCTACGCCTGTCGTTAGCCTAAGCTTTGAGTCCCCATGAAGGTGATACGATTTTGCTCGGTACAACACGATAGATAGCGACACAGTTCGGAAGCACTGATTTAACGAGCACGTACTCCGTGTGTACTCGGAAGGTTTTTGGTGGCATAGGGAATTGAACCCAGGCCTTCCGGTCTGAAGTCCGATGCTCTAAAGACTAGGCTACCCACGGCCCTATTGTTCTTCAATGTCTAACCTGTTGAAAGGTTATATATAGGTAGGGGCGTAGCTACTACCGTATCAATGATGCGGGGCCCTCAAGCTACAGGGGCCCCAACATGTGTAAGGAAAAAATTGTAAAATGTTAAAGGGCCTCTAAAAAGATCCCCCAATGAATTTTAATATAGGGCCCATTCTCAACATGAGCCACGCTACTGGATATTGGTAGGTATCAAAAGTTAGGAAATCATATAGAAAAATAAGGTAAAAGTTATATGCTAGGCTTTCTTTACACTCAATGCTGACCACCCAAAATGCAACGTCATAAAGGAAGCACCCTAACCACGTGAAGTTTTCATTGTGGGTATACGCGGAGATTTTTATAAATGATTACTACTTAAGCACAGCCGCATATCATGGGATCCATCATGCCACCAACAAGCGTCATATAAAGGGACAATCCAATGTCATTTTGAAGTACAGGAGTTGTTCTTTCACGTGATCATCTCTTCAGTAAGCCTTTCAGAAAAACCTGAGCGTCAAATGAACACATTTCTGAATTCAGCGGAGGAGCAATTGTTGACTACACAGAGGGACTAAATCATCGATAGTGCTGGACGTAACCAAGCCGCAGATATATGCATCTGGATGCAAAAAGAAACGACTGATAGACGGCGCCGATTGCTCTAGTCTTGTCGTATCATATTAACGTGATGATAGACGCATTATAAGCATGCTGGATAATCATTACATCAGGAACCTCATCGCAATAAAAACATTCTGTTGCCGGGTCATCACTGTTCACACCTACCATTAATCGTTTTTGGTAGAGCAATGGAATATCTTTAAAGTGTCTATTGCTGTTATTACATTTATCTCAAAACCACTGGCATTCACGTTTGCAATGGTGCATTAAACGGCCGACAGAATGGCACGACATTTTCTTTACAAACAATTCACGCTTCTGTCTACAACACCATGATAGTTAAACTAGAATTTGGATACACCGTAGAGCAGGGGTGTGCAGACATTTCCTGGGTACGGGCTACTTCTAACTTTTTCAAGGTCTTTTTTAACTTTTTCTAACTGTCTCCAGATTAGTTGACATCGGTGCTCCACAAACACGTTTTTTCAGTACGCACATCTTAGGTATTAATAAAGACGGTTACCCCAAAATGTCTCGGTGGTCCACCGATCGATCGCGATCGACTTAAGGCCAACCCCTGCCGTAGAGAGAGGTTACTTACTTTTTGCCTTATACTGGTTCTGCACCCAATATTATAGTTTGGGGTCGGATTGGATTCCATTATCTCAGTTCTCGCCTGTACACATTGTAGGTACAATGACCAGCCCGCACTTTATCTCTAAGACCTTGGAATCTTCTGTCCAAATCACCTTCGGAGCTTGACTACGGCCATATTTGACGATCGACGAATGAATACCCTAGTGGCGTAACGGAAAATAATCGGGTCCCCCCGCAATGTCAGATCTTGGGCCCCAAGCCGGAACTTATATATATATATATATATATATATATATATATATATATATATATATATATATATATATATATATATATAAACTTGTGCTAGAAAAAATCTGCATTCACCAGCTACTGCTTACATAAACAATGAAAAGAAATTTTTAAACCGGAATTGGAAATTCTTTTTAAATTTTGTTTTATTTACTTAATTTCATGTATTGAGAATAACAAAGGTAAACTCAGTTTGCTTTCATAGCTTTTAAAATAAAGACAGGTTTGTAGCGATACCAACAAAAATCTAGTAGGAAAGTCTGCGTTCACTGTTTTGGTAGTAACTATAAAAATTATTGTTGGGTTGAAGCGAGCGAACTATTTTTTCTGGCGTAAGGATATCTGTGTGATGCGCCCACGCGTTCTTTTTCCCGCTTAATCCAACGCACTTCTTCTACGGGGACCACACGATCTACACGCTGTGTGCTATGAACATTATTTATGCTGTGTGCAGTATTCGTAATCGTTTTATTTAATTGTCCATAATAAAGTGTGCTGTCCAGAAGAGGTCTGAAGAATTATTTTTACAAAAAGAACAACAAATTGGTAGCAGAGCGTGGTTGGTGAACTGTGAATAGTCTTAGTGAACTGTGTGAACTTTTTGCCAAAAATGGATAAGATAACTGTCCCCAATTTAAATGGGACGAACTATTTTATATGGGCTCTTAAGATGAAGGCTGCTTTGAGCCTGAAGAGATTGGATACTATGGTTACCAACGAAAAACCCGAAGACCTTAGCCGTAAGGAGGATTCCGATTGGGAACAAAGAAATGCTGACGCCGTCTCGTATATAAAGCTATCCCTTGCCGACGAACAGGCGCTACAGTTTGCGGAAGAGGACAACGCCAAAGTGCTGTGGGAAAAAATTAGAGGGACTTTCATCGGACTTACGGAGGACCGCAAAATCGACGCGGGCAATGAACTCAAAAACCTGATCATGAACAAAGGAGAAAACGCGGTGGATTACATTGCAAGAGCGAGGGGCATCTCGACTAAGTGTCACTCCCTCGGCTTACAAGTCTCACAGAGGGAATTGGTGTATTATACAGTTCGAGGACTGACAGAAAAATTCGCACGCCTCAGGGAAATTTTGAAGACCCAACGAGAGAAATCTTTAGATGAAATTCTCCAAATTCTAAGGGAAGAAGAAGCATCCGTCAACTTACCATCTAAAAATCGCATGGAAGGAATAAATGCTGGAGCATTTTATTCTAGGCTTTGCTATATATGCCGAAGGCAAAATCACATTGCAAAGGATTGTTTTTACAAAAATAAAAACATTCCAAACAGAACGACCCAAAGAAATAATCCATCAAGAAATCCAGGTACTTCTTCAAATTCAGTTTTCACAGCTTCAAACCGCGAAGAAAACGTCTGTGATAACACTTGGATCCTGGACAGTGGAGCATCCTGTCATATGGCCAAAGACCCTGCATGGTTTCAGCAAATAAGTCCAGAAATCATGGATATTTATTTGGCAGATAAAGATTCCAAAATTGTAAGTCAAGGAACAGGTAACGTTTCAGCTAAAAACTGTGAGTACAAAGCATTGTAATTCTATTAATTTGACAATTACTAATGTCAGTTATGTTCCTCAATTAAGATGTAATTTACTGTCTGTAACATGTTTAATGGATAAAGGTTGTAACATTAAATCAGATAATAATTGTGTATTGATATATGATAAAAATAATAAGTTAATAACAAAAGCATTTAAAAATAATGGTAGATTAGAAATAAAATTAGAACCTGTGTATAATTCTGAGTGTTATTTTTCTGACCAATCTACTAATAATTATGAAATTTGGCATAACAGGTTATGTCATTTAAATTGTAAATATATGCTTAAAATGAAAGATTATATTGATATTGATAATGTAAATAATTTCAGATGTGAAACTTGTGATATAAGTAAGGTAACCAGAAAAACTCATCGTAGTATTGAAATAAATCAGAGTTCACAAATTCTTGAGTTGCTCCATGCCGACCTGTGTGGTCCAATTAATATCGAATCATATGGTGGTGCAAAATATTTTATGGTAATTGTAGATGATTTTTCTGGCATGTACTTTACTTATTTCTTAAAAAATAAAAATGAAGTGTTTGATATATTTTCTCAATTTAAAGCTAAATATGAAATTTAACTGATAAAAGGATTAAAAGGATGAGAACTGATAATGGTTAGAATTTGTAAATGAGCAACTAGATACTTTCCTTGCTAATTCAGGAGTATTTCATGAAAAAACTATTCCATACAACAGTGAAAGTAATGGTAAAGCAGAAAGAGCGAACCGTGTTCTTTTAGAAAGAGCTAGATCTTTACTATATGAAAGTAAGCTTCCTTTAAAATTTTGGGCCGAAGCTATTAATTGTAGTACTCAGGTATCTAATGTAACACCACGAAAAGGGAAAGAAAAATCCCATTAGAAATTTGACAGTAATAAACCGAAATTAATTATCTGAAAAAATTTGGCGTGTGGCCTATTTTCACGTTCCGAAAGTATTGAGAAATAAATTTGAAGTTCCAGGAAGACGTGGAATTATGCTAGGATATGCTAGAGAAAGGAGGGGATATCGAATTTATGATATTAAAATCAAAAAGTAATTGAAGAGAGATCAGTTAAATTCAATGAATCTTTAAAGGGTAGTAGTTATTTAGGTGAAACTGAAATGAAACATGGGTATTGACTCGTTTTTTGAAATCTCTCCCGAAATAAACGAAATTAATCAAAATTCAGAAAATAGAGTATTGTCTAGTTTTGAAATAAATAATGAGCCTGTGGTAATTGAGAATGATAACTCAATTCCCCTTCAGACTACATCATCGCATCAGACAGGCAGAATCCAACTTCCAGTACTTGAGTTGAATGATGTACAAAATCAAATCCCCTGTTAGAAGGTCGGAAAGACTAAAATCTAAGCAGATGTCAGTTCATTTAACGGATAATGTACCG
>BMAO01032017.1:0-25993 GCA_019973975.1 Trichonephila clavata | reverse complement strand
CCGTCTCGTCCTTAATTTTTGCACACCAGTGTGTATATATATTTCACTTGTTCTGGAACTTGAAACAAAATTTTGTACATATTCAATGTCCCAATCAACTCAAACATAGATTTTTGTGCTACAATATCTGGGACAGTAGAATTATTTCATTACAGGAAATCATCTTTTAGCCTTATTACACTTTTTGCTGAACACATTTATCCGTTTATAATCGATGATAAAAGATAAGAATGGAAGAGAGAGAGAGGCAGTTAACAAATACAAGTATAACAAAACTACTGTGGTAGTTCGTGACTTAAGGCGGTATCACACGTAAAGTTTCCGTGCAATTTTTTCACCCAACTTTTCGCCGAATCTGAAGGGGAAGGTTTACCGTAAACAAAATGACAAGCTCTGACGTCAGCCACTCTCTTTCTCCACATTGAAACATTACTCGCTGATTTTTCTGCTTCGAAAACGACCATCCAATATTCTTTCTTTTATTTCGCTGGCGCTTTTGTTTATGGGGGTAAACAGAAATGGAGCATGATTCTGTTTAAAATATTATACGCCGTTAAAATATTGTACACCATTAAAATATTATACGCCATATCTGATGCGAAGCTACCACCATTACCGCTATCTTGTTTATGACGTAGGGCGCCGAAGAACCCCATTGGCTGAAATTTCATTAGGCAACTTTCATTTAGAGCAACTTTCTCAGCTCACTGGCAAAAAGTTTGTTCGGAAGCCATTGCTATGGCAAAGGAGTAAAAATTGCACGAATTGGGCCAAAAGTTGCACCCAACGTGTAAGTGTAATAAGGCCTTTAGTGTAAAAATACTGCAAAATATCCCCAGCAATAGTGTATTAACATAGTATATTAATTGATCAATTTAAGTAAAGAACTTGATAGTGTCTCACTTTTAACGTCCAACAACCAAAGTTCTACTTTACAAAAATATAACTTATGTGGAACTTACAGAGTTTTAATTTTAAAATTGCACTAAAAAAGTTCAAAATTTTAGCCGAAATTGACGATTAAGTCAAACATATGTATTTCACATCAGTAGAAAAAAAAGTATGTGTGACATAAGGGAAACTTACGGAAGGACACAAAACGTTGGCAGTTGGTGTATTGAAAGTATGATTATAAAAATAACGAGCCCTTAAAAAGTAATTTTTTTTTTAAAATTGCCGTAGATTTTTTTAAAATTTAGTGTTAAGGAAATTTTTCCTCTTTTTGCTGTACTCTTTGCCCTAGCTTAGCGATACTCAACCAGCGGTCAGCGAGCCGCATGTGGCCCACCGAGCCTTTTTAAGTAGCCCGGTCATAGCTCATTTTTCTGAAAAGAATTCATTTATTTATGAAAATTTGTGGGAAATTCTTTGTTAAAAAATCAAATACATCAATTTTCCTTTTAGCTGTCGATGTCGTATGGGTGCGCATTGATATATTTTTTTCCGATTAGTGATAACAGACAACAGTGGAGTAGCGGCCATTTTGTGAGCGGGACTAATTTTTAACTATCTTTCATATCTTGCAAGCGAAAAATATTCGAAGAAAATAGATTGCTTCAAGACGATTGGGAAGTGGATTATTTTGTTGTGAAAAACAAGCATTGTTCAGTAATTGTTTAATTTGTCACGGAAGTGTATTTAAAAAATACCAATAACCAGGAATCGTTCAATGACACTTTTCCTCGAAGATCTCTTTGAAGAGATGATATAAACAGAGGCTTTCTGTGAACAATCTTTACACAGCAAAGAAGTGATTTGTCAGTGGTAATATCACAGCTATAACAAAGGCACCCTATGAAATTTGTTATATCATTGGTAATCATATGAAACCGTTGATACAAGAAACTGAAGAAAGAGCGATTCTTAAACGCTTCCAATTAGAAAAATTCAGTGATAAAAATAAAAAATAATTTTAAAAAAAAACAAAAGAGTAGTTTTAATATTTTGATAAATTTCTACATTTTAAATTTTCTATGTTATCTTGGTCTTAAAGCATTTATTCCGCCCCCCCCCCTCCATTAATCCTCATGTTGCGACCCGCGAGAAATAGGCATCATATGTATGCGGCCCGCGTGAAATAGCTAACATATATATGTGGCCCGGCAGAAAAAAAGGTTGAGAACTCCTGGCCTAGCTCTTAAACTAAATGTTGTAGGTTAAAATTTTTCACTGTCGGAGAGATATTTGTTGCATGGTAACGCCATACTAAGAAGCTTCATTACAGCAATTAGAGACGAACCTTAATACGCCTTAATATTATTAACCTCAGCCAACTGTCGAGAACGACACCTAAGCTGGCAACAAACGTCCAATGAACTCTCCAAACGTTCACACCACGCCAATGTGAAAATTTTGAGCCTCGATAGATTTAATGGGCATCAGCCCCTCTATATGCCAGGTCTCCGTGACACTAGGATTCGAACTCATGATTAGACACAAATAATGTCGGTCACGAGCTCGAGTCTATGACTTGGTACTGAGCTCTGCAACATAAGAAGTCGCCGCGGTAGCCGAGTGGCCTAGGCATTGGATCGTGGCTAGCATGTAATGAGTCCGATCCCAGACATGAAGACCCGCTGTGTAGGGGAGCGATGCACGCGTAAAATCTGTCGAGAGCTCAAACGTCCTCCGTTGGTGTGGTGTGGTAGTTAGGAGAGGGGGTGCCAACTCAGGTGTCGTCCGCGTCACTTGACCATGATTCAAAATTACGCGGACCGTCCCAAAAAGCCCTCGTGTAGCTGAACAGTGGAACGTTAATATTCACTCACTCACTGCAACATAAGAAAGATCTAAGTTTTTTTAAGGGGACTTATCTTAATATTAAGGTCAGCTCATCCTTTCATCCCTTCTGTGGGTCGTTAAATGAGTACCAAGCTTTCTTCGAATCTAAACACTGAGGGTTTCGCGTCAGACTGACCACCTGACCGGAGCATTTGCTCATGCACCTCAATACCCAAGGTCACGAAGACTGAGACGGCACAGTAGGCCTTCGTCCGGTATGGGCTACTGCCGGACCAAGATATAGAATAGTGTGTAAACTAATTTGAAAATATTTTTGTTTTTCTAAAAAAAAGCAATTATCTCCAATTTTTTAAAGCCATACTCCGTTTTTGAAATCCGTCGACCAAGCAACATGTTTATTTAAATAGCATATGGAATGAGAATTTAGCTTTTTATAAGAATATGAATCGGGGGAAATTATCTATTAGAGGGTTTTATGCAGATTTTAACTGGGAGTTTAAGTAAGTTTTTAGGTTTTTCGTCTTTTTCTTCTTCACTAAGAAAGATTACCACTCCTCTACGAATAGTTTCTGGCATATGTTGTATCACATGACGCCAAGTTCTATCTTTACTTCCGACAACCCCCAGATTGTTGGATTTTATTTTAAAAATCCATCCATACAAAGAATCGGTACTTGTCTAACATAAAAAAAAAATCTTTCTGAAAGAATGGTTCTATTAAAGAGGCACAGAATAATTAGCGTTTCGAAAAAAAGCGGGGGAAAAGCGTTTTCGAAAAAGCTCTATAATTAATTACCTAACATTGGCCTGATGATATTACGAAACGAATTACATGATGACATTATTTATAATTTATAATTATGATGACATTAGGATGATTATATCGACATTATGATGATTATTATGATTTATCGGTGGTCCAAATTAATTGGACATCAGAGCTTGTTTTAGTAGACGGACAAATAAAGACGTATGCATGCTTTGCCTTTTTTAGATATTTTAATATACATTATCTATCATGTAACACACTTATACAGCTGCAAAAACAAACAGAATCAAATAATCAATTACACACAATAATCGATTCAAACGGAGGAAATCGTAACAGGCATTATTGTTGTGTGTGTGCCTCTTGCATACAATCAAAATATTTATTATTAAGTACTTAACTCTGTGACGGATCTATACGCGGCCTCTAACTAACTCCTTGGGGATTATTTAAGGGGAAGAATTATTTCAACCAACTTTCACCGAAGATAAGAAAACGTGATTATGCACAAATTAAGTTTATTATATTAATTCTGTATTCGCGAGTTTTGAGAGTTAGTGAAGTGAGAATCTAAGATTATTAAAGTGAGAATTTAAATTTATCAAAGTGAGGATAGCTCGGATGTGAAGTGATCAAGCCAACTATTAGTGTTCAATGCCTCAGCTAAAGGATTTTGAATTATAAGAGTTCAGGTACTGTGCTCATTATTTAAATAGAAGTTAAAGAGTAAATTGTTAGTGCGCGTCCGAGTTAAAAACGAGCTTGTATAAGTTATAGTAGGAATATAATTGAATGTCCATAAATATTTATCCCCATGCTATCTGGTCTCACCTTCGCGTTCTAGTTGTTGATCAAAACTATCTTAATTGGATTATTATTGTGTCTCTGTTGAATATTGTGACAATAAAACAATTTTAGTGAATCATGTCGTCTGATCAATTAGTTCCTCCCACACATCTAGCCGGGCCGTAAAGTAGACAAAGGGGTGTTAAAACTCTTTCAACGCAGCAGTCCCCTTTTCAAATAGGATAAACTGTCGCAACAATTAGGAACGAAAAACAGAAGGTTTTCTCGAAATGAAGTTTTTTAAAGAATTCTTGTGTGCAAAATATATTTTGCTATTCAAATTTCATTTCAAAGCTTCTGCATTTTAAATTTATATTTTTTTATCGTATAGCACATGGTATTTTGATTGTCTTATTTAGAAATTTTTACTATTCATGAAATACTTGGATTGTGTTTATTTGGAAATATTCATTCGGGGGGGATTCCACAGGTTTTTTTTTCATTCTTTTTCTTAATATTGATTCGATTTATAAATAGATAACATAATTCGTTGTTGTTTATTTGAAATGAATAAAAATTTTATAAATAAAATTTTCTTTTAAATTTTTAACCAATAAGCATTTTAAATATACAAAAAAAAGCAAACATGTCTAATAATTCTAAAAGCTATTAATATTTTTCAAGAAGTTTTTATGCAGGATATAAGCTTATGCTAAGCATAATTGTGGTGAATTTCATGAAGAGTCAATAAAGGTTACAGATGTCAATTGCTTAAAAATACTTGACTCTTAAAAGAAAACGAAATGCTTGTAATTATTGTCAATGTTAATACAAGCCCCTAGAATTAGAAAAACATAGAAATATTCTAATGTTAATAATTGGAATATTTCCAATGTCTTTCACAAATTGAACTTTACATTGAGAATCTTAAAGCATACACTTGCCTCCGAAAGTCTGCGTACAGGCGATCATCTTTCATATTCATGCAAAAATGGCTAATTAAATGAAGTCTTTCAGAATCAATACTGTTTATTATTGATACATCTAAAGTCGTTAATTCAAATAGTATAAGCAACAATCACCTGAATATTATATAAAATAATACAAATATTTATAACTTAAGAACTACACAAATCGTGTGCGTCAAAAGTCTACGTACGCTGGAAAAAAACCTTTACAATAATGTATTGTAACTAAAAGTTAATACTTTTTAAGCTATTCCGTTCTTTCTATAATTCTCTCATCATATTTGGCAGGGATTTAACTAGCATAGTTGTCTCATCTATAGATATTTTGATCCATTCTTCTACTGTGACAGATTTGAGCATTTCCATGGATGTTATTACGTTTCTCATGATTATTAACTCGATTAAATCCCATAAATGCTGTACTGTGCTTAGGTCTGGGGACTAGGATGGCCGAAGGGATTGGTTCGGGACATGTCAGAACTACCACAGTTTCACAATGGGAGCCATTTGCTCAATACCTTTATGCCGCCGAAAGTAAAAATCCTCACTCACCGCAAGTTTCTCGGCACTTTCCTTGATATTTTACTTCAATAAGTTAAAGTAATCAATTTTGTACATTGCTGGTTCAGTAAGTACTGGATTACTAGAAGAAAGACTTACAATGCAACCTCAAACATTATGCCTCCTTCTCTATGTTGGATAGTCGAAAAAGGATTCTCTTTCTTAAGATCTGTCCATGAATTTTTGCAGAAATATTTTTGTTCTTTTTGATGATAAATTACAAAAGAATACTTTCAATTGAATATATTACATTTTTCGAATAATTACGTGTCCTATTTTGATGTTTTTTGGCAAAGGTCATTTCTCTTAGCTCTTTTCACTCAAGAGGTGAATGATTTCTTGAGTGCAACTCAACCATGATAGTCATCCTTTTTCAGTTCCCTTCGAATTGTGGCTAAAGTCACATATTTTTGCTATTTAATGCCCCACTTTTAGCTATTTGTGAAGCTTATAGTCTTGGATTTATTTTTATAGAGCGTATTACAAAGCAAGATTCTCGAGGTGACACTGTAGACGGGTCGCTGGACCTTGGCTTGGACGTTAAAATTTTAGAGATTTGTAGTTTATGAACACTTTTTGAATCAATGAATGTCTCTTATTAACAGTTTCTGCGATTTCTTTAAAAATTTCCACCTTTTCTGAAGATTTCTGATATGTGTGTGATTTTTCTTTTCAATAACATATCGATCTCTATTCTGTTGCCCGTCATGGAACCACAAAAGCTTTCAAATCTCAAATCCTAAGTAAATCGTAAAAGAAGCTTATATAATTACTTAAAAACATGATTTAGTGCAATTATTCTATTGCACTTTGTAAGTGTACGCAGACTTTTGGCGAGGAGGGTTGGTGATTATTTGGTGGTCATCCTTGTTTTTTCTTGTTAAGTTGAAGTTTGTTGCTGCTGTTTGAATTAGGAAATTTTGAAGAATCCCTGACAGCAATGTTGATTTTCTAAAGCGTGATTCTAATTGTAATTATAGCATAAACACGTAAGATGATTGTCTATACGCAGACTTTCTGAGGCAAGTGTATGTCCTTTTTTCTATTTAAAACGACTCGCATTTAATTTCTTAAGTAGAAAAATTATAAATTTGAAAAATTTCGGTAAAATGTTTCCTCTTTTTTTTTTTTTACACAGTGGAGATAATAATTCAAAATCTTATTACCAGAGAGAGCGGATGTTTTTTCTCTTCTAATTCTACTTCAAAATAAAATAAAAGCATTGACAAAAAATATAGTGTGTTTTTAGAAAACTACAGCTGTGTCCTTCCGAGTTTGAGAATTTTTTTTTTCCTGCCTTATTAAAAAGGGCTCAGCAAAATAAAAAGAGCAATGCCAGAAAATTAATGACAAAATAATAAGATTAAAACTAAAAATGCATCTTTCGAGGAGAAAATTATTAGATTAAGTTTAACAGTTTCCATGATTTCGTCTACAGTCTCACAGTTAAGAAGTTAATGCAAATTACTAGATTAAAAACGCTAAGCAAACATTATAGAAAAGTAAAATTCTTAGAATAAAAATTCAGTAAATTAAGAAATTCTTAATTTTGTTTTTCATTTTTAATAATCATTTTCTATAAAAATGCCGCAAAATTATTTTTAAAAAATTCATTTTGTGATTCAAATTTATATCTAGCGAGGAATTAAAAAACCAATATGCGTAAATTACACCAAGAAGTTTTAGTTACTGTTTAAAATTTTCTACATTATTTGTAATAGCTTTCTTAAAAAGGAATAAATTCAACTTGCGTGCTAAGAAATCCTGATTATTCAGTAAAAATACGTTTTTATAAATATTTTCATCTTATCAAGCTCATTGAATGATTTAGAAAAAGGAGTAGAAATTGCAATTGAACGTACTTACACTCATTTTAATTTAAAGTAATTTCCAGATCTCCAGAGCGCGCATTAGTAACAATTCTACTTTTCTGTTTAAACGCGAAAGCGAAATTGAAATAAATTAATGCATATGTTTTGACCTTACTACAGAAAAAATTGTCTTTAATATTATCAACCTTGATGTGTAAACTAGCAAATTAGAGCGCTGTTTAAGCTTTTCTGATTTATTTTCCCTAATGTAAATTACCAAGCTTTACACTCGAATTTATTCAAAAGTCTTGTAACGCTATTATCGTTTGGCGAGAATCTTATTAGATCGGAGTTGAAGTGTTAAACTGCGTTATGCAAAACAAGAAAGCAATTATTAAAATCGTCTGCAGCTCGTATAAATCGAATTTCTTCTGTAACTTTGCTCGCAAGGTAATTGCCTTTCATCAACAAAATTCTTTTATCAGATATTTAATTTAATTTATGTTAATACATGCACCCAGAGATACAGAGATGTTTGTTTACATTGCCTTTGTCGGAATGGCGTAATGAGAGTTATTAATTTAACGCTTTCGAATACAATCTTTCACAAAATGAAAATCATTTCAGCGAAAGAGAAATTAATGTAATTTTACGGAATTGACATGATTTCTGCAACAACATGGAACTGAACACAGCTGCAGTTTACAATATCTTACGTTGTGTTTGATGTCTTCGAAAGCTTTAATAATACTTTGGTTGAATGAGCAATTAACAAATTCTATAAAGAGATCTGGAAACAAAAATATCAAATGCAGATGAGCTTTTTAAAAGGCCAGATTTTTTTCAAATTTACTAAAACTGTCTAATTGACGCAGCTCGTGTCGAAAAATTAATTGATTTCTAATCGGTAAATAATTATGCTCTGTATGGGAACTAAACAATTAAAAGGTGCCGACAAAATATATTACAAATTATGATAAGCAAACAAAAGTGTTATTCTCAATTCCTACTGTATTAGTTCACTCTCTCCCTATATATATATATTTATTTATTTATCTATATGTCTTGTTCAAATTTTCAATCATTAAGGCCTCTCAGGATCCTTAACTCCCTTAAAATGTACTGGAAAAAAACATCCTTCTTCAAACCAATGTAACTTAGCAATAAAACAAAACAATCGTTTGAAATTTTTATAACATGATAATCATATATATTTACAGTATTTCTCAAATTTTCAGAGAATTTGGGAAAAAATTTAAAAAGTTATAAAGAAATAAAAATTGGACAATTTTTTAAAAATATGAAAATCAGTATTTTACACCGCGCAGGATTCTGAAGTATCAAATTGATCAAAATTTACAAAATTAATTTAACTTGGTACAAAAATGATCACTTTCGAAGTTATACTAACTTTTAAGAAATTTAGAGAAAAAAAAAATTTTTTTAAATACAATTGTAACGAAAATTTTAAAATTTTAAGAAAAAAATTAAATTAAATTAAAATAAAAAAAATTCTATTAAATTTTTTTGAGCGTTTTAGTATAAGTTATAAAGAGCCTTATTTTAAACACGTGTATGAAATTTCAAATTGATATCATAAATAGTTTCTGAGAAATTCTGCGCGCAAGCTAAAATTTGTTGTTTTGAGAAAAATGAAATTAAATATACGAAAGAGGTAGGGTTTTTGTTTAAATTCCACTGGTTATTTCTCAATAACATCAGAAGTTTTTACAGTATCAGCAAACATTTGGTATCAAAATGCTCGAAAATGTTGAGGCTTTAACAAAAAAAATTTTCAAAAAATTGAAAAATTTGCAATTTAAGAGTCTTTAGAGGCCTTAATAAAATACTTTCTATTCATCCACACACACACATTCAAGCTCAAATACATTTTTTTAAAACTTGTAATTTATGACACTTGATGTTTATACGGTTTTTTCAAATATTAATTTATTAATTAAATTAAAAAATGAATAAATATTAACAAACAAAAATAATAGTCTGACAGCATACATAGAAAGGGAACTTGTTTATTGTGTCCCTGTAGCGCGATGGACTTCTAATCAGAAGGTCGTGGGTTCGAATCGCACCTAGAATGACATAATTTCTGAGAATGTGATTTCTTTTTTTACCATATTATTTTATTAGAATAATTTAATTTAATTGATGAATAAATAGTAACAAGCAAAAAAAATAGTCCAACACCATATATAGAAAGGAAAATGGAAAATCGCTTTCTATTTTGTTACTTAATATTGTTATTCTGTTATATGTATATGCAAATTTATATTGATTGTAACTATTTAATAATAAGTAACTATAATAAAAATTTTCTTTGTTGCCCTAAGTAGAAATTGACTTAAAAAAATTTTATTACTTGTTTTAAATTGATAGATTAAATCACAAATATATATATATATATATATATATATATATCAACATTTATAACAAATAATTTCTCTCTTTATAATTACTCGGAACAATTTTCTGAAAGCTTGAAATATATTCCAGAACAACTAATTAACAACAATATCATCAATAACTACAGAGATTAAATAATAATAGTTCTCCTATATTACAGCGTAATTTATGGATTTGCAAGTAATAGTTATTTCATTTACAGAATACACACACATGATGTAGAAATATAACAGGATTTTGTTGGAGTCTATTTTTAAATGAATAATTCCAAGATGATTATATTATAGATAATTATTATTTAATTGATTGGGAATTGCGTATTCACGTACTTTAAGATAGGAAATGCAAACGATTAACTTTTGGCCGACAATGACTAGTTAAAGCTTCAGCTCATTGCAACTGAGCACCGCATGGTGTGTATAAGAGAATTTTCCAATACTAAACCAATCTATTCAATTATGTTTGGTGGAATTGCGTGTTTCTTGCGGTTCGTTTTTCTGGCATGCACTCTCTGATTGAAGTTTTTCTGTGGTATACATTCCAAATAAATAACTTTTATGGGAATGTGGTTCCGTTAACCCTCGTACCGTACCCTTATACCAATGTCTCGTCTGGGTATTCGCAAACAACATGAGCAAATGTCCCCATTTGATACAGGATTTGCAATTAGACTGAAGGAAGAAGGGTTATCAAATCAAAGAATCGGAGCGATGCTGGGATTGGAGGATGGCATCGACGATGTTAACAGGAATAGGTGAACTAGTACTGTATAAAGCGTTAAAAAGATAATGGTCAACCGATGAAGACAAAGAATCAAAGTGGCACTCACAGCTGCTGACACGTCTTTATCTAAAATCCAATGTGTAAAACATCAATGACCGAAATGACTATCGATAGATAAGTCAGCTAACGGAAATTGAGCTCACGGAGAGCCATTGCGTTAGTTGCCCCTCGTTATTGCACACTGCTGGGGGCTTTGCAGTGGTGCCGCACCCATTCGATCTGGAATTTCACTAACTGAATTAGAATTGTTTTAGGGGATGCGTTGAGCTCCGATAACCAGCAAAGATGTGTCTGGAGACGTTCGGGGTAGCTATGATTATCGCCCGTTACACAGCCCAAGGGTTATGATATGAAGTGTCGTTTCATTCGATAGTCTGACCCTTTTGGTTGTTTTTCATGATATTCATACATTCATGGCGAGCGTGTGTAGCGTTGAGTATTGCTGTTATGTCAAGTGGGTCTGACGACTTTTGTTTGATGCGTCAAATAGATCTGACGACTTTGGTTGATGCGTCAAGTGAGTCTGACGGCTTTTGGTTGCTCTTGTTGCGGGTAGATGGCGCCACGATAGATCAGAAGGTTGCGTGTTCAGATCCCACCCGGGTCACCAATGTTGGGGATAGAACCCGCGATCTATGGATCCGAAGCCAAGTAATATGACCACTAGACAAAAGTGATCACCACTGTCCGGAGGCCGTTACTGGCATATATAGGAACCGCTACAATATTCAACGATAAATCGACGGAATTCTATTCCCCATAGAATGTTTTAGAGACTTACCCCATTATTAGACTTTAGACTCCATAGAAACATTTAGACTTACATTTTAACAGGATAATGACCGGCTGTACAAGCGACTACTGCTTCCCTTAGTGCTCTTCCAGCACTTCCCAAGCTAATGTGATCACCAGATTTATTCTTAATAGAACGCGTTTAGGCTTGAATGAGAAGATAATTCCAACCATCTTGTGTGTCGCACCTATGTAACTCTCCAAATTGAGTGTGTATGGTAAGAAATCTTGCAGATCATCCACCAGTGATTGACCGGCTGGCTAACAATTTGCACCAGAACTAGAGATAAACCAACGCATTACTAATTTTTTCCTGAATAAAATATTTTATAGCACTATTAACGTTTCGTTTTCATTTTACATACATCACATCTATTCTTTCTTGGTGTGTCGCTTTTTATGCTTTAGAGTGCATTTTTAGATAATTTATCTTAGAAGAAAAAGTGGAAAGAGAACAAAATAGATATTTACAAAGCAAAAAAGTTTTGTTCGTATGTATAAAAAGAAATTTTTTATTATGTTATTATAGGAATTCCAATAATAGTATCGTCAGAATGGATTTGAATGAATCTTCTGTCATGGGTGAATTTCTCTCAATTCAAAGGTCTTTTTTTATCTGTTTTACGAGGGTTAACAACTAGAGTTCAGAAGAACGTGACATCATTACCGCTCTCGATGGTTATTCTTTCATGGTGTTGTTCTAATTACTTCGACGAAGTACACTTTCACAAAAGAAAAATGACTGAAGCTTCAATTGGAATAAAAGGAGAAAAACGGCCAATTTTCATTTTAATTGGCAAGGAAGTCATTAAAAGTAATCCTCAAGTCTTTTCCAGAAACCGACTCGAATAAATGTGCAACTTTTTTTGTCTATTGAGGAATGTCTTTTGTATAGCCTTTACAAACATTTCAATGTCTCATTTTGTATTCTATTATGGATGAGTTCTTGAATAAAATATCACTTTTTATTATCGATGGTTGCTTTCAGACGATTTATGCACCGATAAACTGTGTCATTTTCTATTAATGAGATTTCGTTTTTAATAATCAAGAATGGCAATGAGAATTCTTTTAGCATTCTTTGATTGTGGCCGTGGAAGTCGGGTGGTTATGGCTGTGAATCGCGATCGGAGCTGAATCTGTAGAATCTTATAGTTTCGATAACTGATAGCACTATAGACCATCTGTTTTGATGATTTGACGCACGTTAAAGCTCAAAGTACTCAAGTGGCTCAGGGTGGAATTTCGGAGAGGGATGTGCTACCTAAGATGTCTTCGTCGCTTGACAAAGGCTCAAAATTTTGAGGTCTCTCACAAAAAGAATTCGTGTTGCTTCGAAGTGTGACTGTTTTTAACTGCAACTGCTTTACTAATAACTATTTTTAAAATAAATCGTTTCGGAATAAGTAGTTGAAACAGAAGATAGGAAGACAGAGGAAATGCATTTAAAAAACTAGGACTCTTTTAAAAAAATAATAATAATGTTGCACTAGTGCTACTCAACTGGCTATTGATGAGGATTTTCCTATTTTTGAATCCCAGTAATTTCAATTGAAATGTTCTAAGAATTCAGATAATAAATAAAATTTTCTGATAAAGTGAATTCTATCTTACGATTTGTTGGCTAAAAAGGAGCTTATCGGCTTAGATATCAAGGGTCCAGGCTAGTCGGGAACAAATATTTCTTGCATAACATAAATTTTTTCCTTTACTCTTTCCCCTCAACTTTCAGATATCGCTGATATACAGTGGGTACAAAAATTATTTGCAAACATACATTTTTGTTCGCAATTTATAATAAAAGGCATTAAGAAATATAAAAATTGGCATTTTAAAAATAAAATAAGCCTATTCATTTAAATTAATTACAAAAAATACAATAATATCAATAAAAAACATTTTTTGCAACAAAATTGAAATTCTTATGTCAAAAAAGTATTTGCACACTCAACTCAACTTTAGCAAATTTGCATTTTTTTTTTGCTAATTATTTGACAGTCATCCCGCAGTAAATGACATACGTAAGACGACTATAAAAGGAGGTATTGTCGAAACTTTATCAGTTGATTGTCGATTTCAAATTGTAATGGCACCTAAGAAATCTGAATTGCCGATTTCGTTGCGAGAAAAAATTGTTTCTCTACGGGAAAATGGCCTAAGTTATCGAGAAATAGGTAAAAAAGTAAATGTTTGCTTCTCTACTTTTCGATATGTTATAAAACGTCATAAAGAAAGAGATCTACATCAAATAACTTGCGCTCTGGACGCCCAAAGAAACTTTCACTGCGAATTAAGCGAAAAATCATAAGGGAAGCATCGAAAAATCCATTTGTTAGTGCAATTACATTAGCCAATGATGTCGCTTCAACATCTGGAGATTAAATCTGTGCCCAAGTGTTCGAAATGTCCTGCATGATGCACAAATTTATGGGAGATCTCCAAGGAAAAAACTTCTCATAGCTGAACGAAATAGACTGAAGAGACTTGAATTCGCTAAGGAATATATCAATAAGCCAATTGATTTCTGGAAAAATGTCATATTCTCAGACGAGAGTAAGTTCAATATCTTTAATTCAGATGGCAGGAAATTAGTTTGGAGAAAACCTTGTACTGCTTTTCATACCAAAAATGTGTTACCTACAGTTAAACATGGAGGAGGTTCTGTTATGATTTGGGGGTGCATGGCTAGAACCAACAAAGGAGTTGGTAATTTGTGCTTCATTGATGGGAATATGACAGCTCGAACCTATATTGATGTTTTGCGAGATAACTTGCCACAAAGTGCAATAAAATTGGGTATCAGTAATTTGTACTATTTTCAGCAAGACAATGATCCCAAGCACACTGCCGGTATAACACGTATGTGGTTGCTTTATCATGTACCCAGAAAACTTGTCACTCCACCATAATCACCAGACTTAAATAATTTGGAAAATTTGTGGAATTCTGTGGATTTAAAAATAAGAAAAAGGAAGATTTCAAGCAAACAAGCCCTTATTGAAGAGTGGTCGAATACACTGACCCTACTGTTACAGAAAATTTAATTAAATCAATGCCAGCAAGATTACAAGCAGTAATAGATGCTAAAGGAATGCATACTAAATATTAGTTATTTGAAATTTGCTTATATATTTTATTTCTTTTGTATTCATGCAGGTGTGCAAATACTTTTTGGACACGAGATATTTTAATTTTGTTACAAAAAAGCATTGTTATTTATATTATTGTAATTTTTCTGTTTGTTTTGGATGATTAAACTTATTCTGATTTGGCAATACCATTTTTTTTTCTTTATTTCCTAATGCTTCATTTTATGAATTGCGAACAAAAATGTAGGTGTGCAAATACTTTTTTTACCCACTGTAGATTATAAAATAATCTAAAAGAGTGTAATATATTTTAAGATTAATAGGGGGTCAACCCCCCCCCTTCATTAGAAAATAGTCCCTGATCTAAGTAATCAAACTATCGGTGCAGTGGCGTACACAACGGGAAGGGGAACTTGGGGGTTCAACTCCCCTCACACATAGACCAACAAATTTTTAATTTTTACCATTGAGTTTATGCCTCTGTACTTTCATCCCCGTGTCTTTTAAAATGTAAACGACCCTCAATAAGAGAGGTATGTACACACACACCACTCTATCGGTGAAAGCTTAACATAAAAAAAATCAAAACCAAAACCTAACACGTTCACAAAAACTGAACGAAGGCTATTTTATTTGAAAAGATATCTATTCCAAAAAGTAAGAATCTTTCATGCTTATTTTAAATTTATCAAAAAATATTTATCCATAAATTTTGCTTTCAGAACCAGATATTTAAAATGAAAAGGCAATAAGGTGCTGTTGACACAACTCTTAAAATTTCGAAAGCTATGACAATTTTTTCTTTATATTATGTTATTTATACTAATATGTGGTAATGAAAAATGGAATTAATATTATTTATTTGAATTTTGACATAGTAGTTATATGTCTCCAAAACTATTAAACAGAAGGATACGCCGAAGTATGTATTTTCTATTTGCAATTCTTCCCTTCACACAGTTAGAGTTGCATCAGTTGGTGATTTTTAAACCTTAAAAAAGTTTATTGCAAAAATATTTAAAACTTTCGTTGAAACTGTTTTAAACTTGTGTTACTACATTTTTTGTTGAATTTAATAATTATTTCTCATGTGACTTTTCTAACAAATTTTTAAGTGCTTTTATCAAAATTGAGTTTAATCTTAAATCTAATAATAAAATTCTAATTTCTTTTTCTGAATATTTTTGAGAAGGCAAAGTTATATCCTAGCAGGAATATTTTCAAATAACTACTAAATGGAATGTTGATTGACGAGATAGAAAGTTTGATTCAAGCACTTCAGCCTTTTTTACATAAAAAATCTATTATTCAACAATAATTACCAATTAAAATAGAAAAAAATTAGGAAAGTGTTTGTATTTTTTCAATGAATTAAGACATTTACTTCTTATACAGAAAAAACTACAAAGAAAACGAGCTCATACTTGAAAATTGAACTATTAAAATTGTTTTTAAATTAAATTAATTTTTAATATTTTCTCTAAATAGCACATAATTTGTTATCCACTGTTGGTAGATATCTCTGAGATCTTCAATCGAATTATGCAAAAGTATGGTTGAAATTAAGCCTAAATTAAAATTGTATGTCATTTTTATTATAACTATTTGACGGAATTTCAACTAAAAAAATTCATAGTTTATTTTGTGACAGTTCATATTCAATGAACTCTGAATAATAATGAAAGAGAGAAATAAAGGGTTTTTTTATTTTATTTGAACGGAAATGAACATATACATGGCCTCAGAAAGTAATTTTCTTTGTGTGGGATGGTATTTCCCGTTTAAAAATAAAGGGCATGCTTTGAATGAATTATTAGTTGCATAACGAATCAAAACGCATGTTATTTCAACATCAGAGATTATGAGCAAATGTGTTAGCTTTATTTTTAGAAATTGAATAAAATAATATAATATAATGATTATTGTTCCACTAAGAAAACTATGAAATAATATAATGATTAGTTGTTCCACTAAGAAATGTGTTCCTAGTGAAATAATATGATCCAGATTTTTTTATTATTTATAAGAGTTATTGTTTTTATAATGAATAAAAGAGAGTTGAATTAATATTTTTTCAGATTAAAATCAAAATTATTAATCCGTTCTAACAATCATTTTGAAACCGATATTTTCATTCTTCGTGATCACTTATTACCTTTTATTTAAAAAATGAGATTTCATTATAATCATATAATATGTCATTCATAAAGAAATTATTCTAAAATATACCAATAAAAAAGTTTGTGAAAGAACAGAACTTAAGATTTTGATTAATTAGGAATATCAACAACAAAACAAAAATGTAAAAAGAGTATAATAAAAACAGAAAAAGTTATTCCAGATCTTAAATACTGGTAAAATATATATACCTCTGAAATATTAATGATATTTTTGTATTATTATATGCATGTAGATTTATTTTATAATAACTAACTTATAAATTATTTTGAGTCTTTATTTCCTAAAGATGTGTGTCACATAAATATTTCCTTCAAATGAGATTTTTTATCGTTTGTACTTATCTAAATAAAACCAATTTAAGCAACAATAAAAGCACAGTAAAAGTATTTCTTATTTTAATCTATTGCAATTCTAAATAATTTTCTTTTAAAGAATAAAGATTAAAATCGTTTGCATAATTTTTCTTAATTTTTTTTTTTTTTTACAAAAAAAAAAAAATGGCATTATTTGATATTAATAACTTTAAATTTTAAAGATACAAAAAGATAAATAAATAAGAGTAGAATAAAATACGTTGCCCTAAAAATGAATACACATAATTTTGAAAATAAAACACGTTACATTCATCTAAAAAAACTCGATCTATAAAGAAAAGTAGCAATCACTAAGTTTAAAAAGATTTTTTAGTATAATGAATCTTTCATTATCAATTTAACTTATAATAATTTTTATTTTTTATTACTGTAATCATTAATCGTCTTAGGATTTCATTTTTGCTCTAAAAAATAAATTGCACAAAAAATGTAAGCATTCGATAAAAGTAAGACATTATATATAGTTCTGAGATTTGCGAACGTAATACGAAAACTAGTATAATAAATCTTCTAAACTTTTATATAAAAATATTTTAATTAAATTTAGTTAAAAAAACTGAGGAAAGTAACATCTTCTTTAACCCAGTTCCGATTTTTCTACTTTTATAAAAAAATTAATTTTAATTAATTCAATTAATCTGTACAATCTACTACAAAACTTTTCTAAAAATTAATTTCCTGAAATAAACACGCGATCAAAAAGTGTAATTTTCTTTTTTTATGTTTGATTAATTTGTGCATATGTGGCGTTGTTTTACCATCCTTCTTTCACTAATCTCCTCTTTATAAATTTTTATAAAAATGGGTCGAAAATATTGGGTAGTTTTAAAAAAAGAAAGTTATCTCCCTTCAATATATGAGAGAGAAAATTATTTCCCTTGAAGCTAAAAAGGCACAAGCGCTATTATAGTTTTTCATAAATGGGGCGAAGCGTTAAAAAAACATGATTGAATATTGATTAAATTAAAACCTGAGGCAACCATCTTAGATTTGCAGTCCAAAGTGCGGCAGGAATTTGGCTGTCAAACTCGTGAAGTTTTTTAATATATCACTTAGCTTTTTTTATAGCTATTTTTATATCATTTGTAATTTCTGCTTCTCCCCTGAAGTGAGAGTATGACGAATTACTTTTATATCGATCCAACAGTCAGAACAGATTTTAAAAGCTTTATTTCAAACCGAAATATAAAATAAATATATTGCTCTTTTTTTCTGTTAAGATTTTTTTTTTAAATTTTATTTCGAAAAATTTTGATTTTGTTACGTTAAAAATCAGAATTTCAGATTTTGTTTCGACTTTTTTTTATATTTCGCGTTTAATTCTAAATTAATTTATAAATATGACATTGTCTGTTAATAGGAAACCATTTATTTTTAAGAAATTGTTAATGAGATTTAATGATGTGCAAATAAATATTCCAAAAATTTTAGAGAATAATTAATGGCAGAACAGGACTGATAAAGCTCAAGTCATCTTAAACTTCTTTGGCATAAGTCATTAAAAAATTCTACGAATCTCCTAGACAACCACCTGAGATCTGCAAAGAATAAATAAACAGAATGTTTATAGTTTTAAAGATAAGATGATCAATCGTCCTCCTTTAGGGAAGACAGCCCTTTTATAGGTCCTGTCCTTCCTCGAAAAGTGTCCTCCTGCTTGTCTTTTCAATATTTTAAAACAAATCTGTTAATCTCTGTATTCAGAGATGTTAGGCTGAACTGTTATGCGTCATGTATAACGTGACCAGGCGTCCCGTTTTTGAACGAGACTGTCCCTTTTTATATTTACGAGTCCCGTGTCCCCGAAATGAATCTGGGACGCAAAATTGTCCCGTTTTCAGAAACTGCGTGAAAATTTGAGTTGTCGAGCCGGACGCGACAGCGAGATCGCATCGTCGGTCGACGCGAAGATGGGCGAGAGTGGCCGAGACGTCATCGCCCGCACTTTGTTGACTATTGCTTACCAGATTTTTCATCCGCCTATTTCTCGCTATTTGTTTTGTTGCTATTTGATGCTCGTGTAGTAAATAACTTGAACTTCTTTTATTTTGGAATCATAAGTTAAAATGCCAAAACGCAAGTGTTCGTTCAATGTTAGCTTACAAGCAAAATATCCGTTTATAAAGCAAATAAATATTCCCTCAGATGTTAGATGCGAAAAGTGTCGTACAGAGTTTAGGGTTTCCCACAGTGGTGCCGGTGATATTGAACAGCATTTAAAGTCTGAAAAACATAAAAATGCCGATCGTGCCGCCGCTTCGAGTTCTTCGATGTGTACTGTTAATTAACCTAAATAATCCAATGTCCCGTTTTGAGTCAACGAATAAATGGTCACGTTAGTCATGTACTGGTACAGTATGAGTTATCGGGGATATTAATATATTTTGTACATAATCAGTCATCTATTTTTCACAAAACGATTCAAAAGATTTATAATGAACATATTTTAGTTGTAGAAGTTAGTCTTATTTTGAACTACTTTGTCTTCCAATAACAATCACGATTTGAAGAAAAAATTATTCCTTTAATAATAAACAGAAAAATGTCAAACACTTATAAGAATCAAATCCAGGTATAAAGGAAAAGATTACCAAACATGTTTCCAATACGATGAAGAATGGTCTGGAACAAATACTGCAGGAAATAACAGTTTTCATTGGTGTTTTTTGATTTCCTCGCAAGTAAATTGTGCAGATATAGAACATTGTGTTGAGTTTTTGTCAAAAGATATGCCTGATAATAAAATCGATGACAATTATCTGTTTAAAGAAATTAGAAGACGGAATGTGTATATATATTTAAATTCTGACAAATTAGAACAACAGGAAAATCAGCATGTTGAAATTGATAAAAAATTGGTGGAATTATTCAACCATTTCAAAAATGAACCCATTCCATACGAAAATTTAGTTATTCTTGTTGAATTTACATTGTGCTGCCCTAGAACTAATGCAGCAGTTGAAACAGTTTTTTCAATTGGTAAGGATTTTGGACAAGTGAATACAAGACTTGCTTCAAAATTTCCGATATATTAGAAAATGATATACTGACAAAAAGAAAAAAAATCATTCAATGGAAAAAATATTTATTTAAGTAAATAAGTTAAAGGGTGTAAACGTAGTTAGTATATTTTTTTTTTTTGAATTAATAGAATGTTGCATATATTTACGTTGTAATTTTTTCTTAAATTTTTCGTCCTCTTTTCCATTATAAGGAAATTGGTCACCTTATTAAAGAGAAACTTACAGAAAAATGACGGAACATGCAGTGAAAGACACGCATGTCATATGATTATGTGGCCTGTAAAAGATCCCTTGAGTATCATTTTGGCTGTGGTACTCTCGGCAAAATCAAATCACGGCAATATTCAGCATCCAAACAGAGCTTGAGAGCTTCAAGAGTCCAAATTTGGTAGTGAGATCCGCTACTAGATGGTGCCACCACTGACACACATTTGGAGACTTGCCGTGTCTGCAAAAGCTTAGTCGCTAATACGCAGCCCATTAGGGGGGGAAATCATTTACTATGTCAACTCTGACATTGATCAACAGCAATCAGCACTGATTAACAGTCTCTAAGTATTGTGATGGCATGTAGGTAGATTTTATTTTATTATACGCGTGGAAGTTTACCGGTTTTTGAATTTTAATCCATGTGTAAGTAATCCAAATTTACCACGTTACATAATTTGAGTTCCGCTGCAATTTTAAACATGTATAAATATGACCTTGAAAACTTGTTTTCTCACTTCTATTTTATTTAAATCGAAGAAATAAATCCTCATCTCCAATTGTAACTCTTTTTTTAAACAATAATACTGGCTAAACTCAAAGAAAATAGATTTAATGAAATATAAATATTTTTGCCCTAATGGGCTGGATTGTCAACTACGCCTATGCAAGCACGGCACGTCCCCAAAATGTGAGAGCCATTTCATGGTGGCGCCATCTAGTGGCAGCACTCGCTATCCCAATTTTAGATGCTTGAAATTATTTTAATTCAAGCTCTCGTCGGATGCCGAATATTGCCATGATTTAATTTTGCAGAATGTATCGAAGCCAAATTGAATCTCAATGAATCTTTTATATGCCACGTAATCATATGACATGCGTGTCTACGATTTTGGCATCCACAGAAAATCTATCAACTCCAGCCGGGATCGAACCGCAACCTTAGGCTTACAAACCGGCCACGCTACTCTTAGCAACCGAGCCGATAGAAGAATAAATGTACAACCAAAGAAAAACGTTAACACGTTAAAGAAATCTGCTACTGCAAGCTAAACTGTACTTTTCTCACTTGAAATAGCCAGCACTTCAAATTAAGAGAATTTCTTGAAGTCAACAATATGCAATAATATGAAAAAACCACAAAGTACTCGTATTCCTTACTTTCTTATTTTCGCTTATTAACTGCTATTCTTTTTCTTAAATAAGTACTTTTTATTTTCTAATCCATCACACTTAATAACATGCTGCTTAACCCTCGTTGAAAGATAAACGGGATTGAAATAATTATCAAAATTACCAAGGATAAGAATAGCATTCGCCTGTAGAGAGAAGAGGAGAACTATTTTTGTAACGAGAGTTTGTATGATTAAATAATACACTGAAAAATATTTATGTTCTTAAATTATTTCTGGTTTGATTCGCAGTATTGTTCCAGAGAAAAGCTTTTAGAGAAAGAAATGTTTTCCAATAAGCTACTGAACTGCTCTTTTTTCATAAGCGTATAATACTCATATTTAAATGAAGGATATGTTTTTCTAATCTTTCCTCTGAATATATTGTTCAGATAGGCATTTTTAGAAAAGGTCATTTTAGAAGCATTTTTTGTTTATATTTTCCCCTAGAATGTATCAAGTCCTAGGTTTAAATTAATCGATTGATTTTTCATTGGTGTCGTACTATGAGTTCACGAGGGCTACTGACAACGAACCTCGTGACTCCCGTACCACGGACAAGTGATAAAGGATTACACCAGAGCTGGCATATCATTTCCCAGTCATTCACACCATGGCAACAAGAGAACTTTGAGCCTCGATAGATTTAACACGATTTCGTCCCTTTACATGAACACCCTTCTAAAAAAGAAAGACCAAGAATTATATAAAAAAAAATTATAAAACTAAAACAGCAACAAAAACATTGATTTTCTTATAAACAAGTACTATAAAAAAAATTTCTTTAAGTCAATGCCTACTATGAATAAATGAACAGAAAGTATTTTATTAAAGATTGAAAATTTATATATATATATATGTTGTATACGCTCAGGCGACACCAGCGCCACTCTCTGTAACCCCCGGATGTAAGCGGGAGAAGGAACAGACTTTCCTTTTCCCAGCAGAGCGCGCCTAGTCAGGTTTAACAACCTGTAGATGTCATTAAATCTCCTTAAACCTAAACGTCTCTTTTATTCAACATACCCCTAGACACCACCCTCTCTGTTACATGGGGGCTCGACCTCGCAACCTTAATGGTTTTTGAACCCGTATTAAAATCAAAAGTCGCCCAAAACAATGGCGAATGCTGAATCAACGAAATACTCCGACGCCTACTAAGAGCCAATCCTCCGCTCTGAGACCAATACTACCGTCTCCTTTGCCAAGCCAAACCAACGCTTGAGACTCAACCAAAAAGTCTCTTCGGCATCCTCCAAAAGTGTTCCAGTAAAACTAAAAGGCCAATTTCCCCGCCTATTCATCGCATCAAGAGTATAAACTCCATCTGCTTCGTATCTACAATCATCGGCGTGAAAAGTGAACAGTGGTGAACTCATCGCAAACGGATAGCTTTTTATAAGCGAAGTCTATCTGCAGTCTACAAACACTCCGATATCGTCCAATCAGGTAGAATCAAGCCTTTTTTACTCAGCATGTATCGTAATACTAAGAAAGAAGATCTAATAACTCCCGCGAAAGAACTAGGTGTTACTGTCCCAGAAAATGCTACACTTGTGTGTTTAAAAGCACTAATCGAGCACACTGACACTATCAAAAACGAACCTGAATTTATTAAAGATATGCTTAATTTACTCATTGATAACGAAAACAAGCAGAACTAGAGAAAAAAGAAGCCGAGCAAACAGCCAAAAAAATAATTCAACTTGAAAAAGAAATTGAACTCGCGAAAATAAACTCCGCTATAAATTCTAATAATTCAACAATACTACTGCAACATTCGAAACACCGTCAACTAACCTCTTAGAAAGTCTCATTAAATCGTTAAGACCCTTAGTATGCCATTCCTTCTAAACCTGAAAATTATAAATTATTTTTCATTCACTTGAACGTGCGTTTACAACCAAAATGTTCCACAGGAATTAAAATTAGAGATCTTAATTAAATTCTCGGTGAAAAAGCTAACAGTATTTTACTTTATATCCCGAAAACGAACTCCCAGATTACGAGAAAGTTAAACACATTATTTTACGAGAATTCCAACCAACCTTACCAAGAATGCTTACTTAATTTCCGTAGGGCTCAACGATTGCCAAATGAATCGCACGTACAGTTTTCGTCACGATTAACAATTCTTTTGAATATTATTGTAAACTTCGTATGCGAATGATTTTAAAACTTTTGTGTGAGTTAATGATAGCCGACACACAGATTATTTTCCACCCTCGATCGAGAAACGCAACAACATATCGCGATACTCCAAACGAATCTTGGTTTAAGCCTACGAATTGGCTAGGGAATGCGATGTTTTCTTCGTAGCAAAGCGAAAGTCGTATTCCGACAGCAAACAAAAATACAATCTGTCTCAGGCTTTAATCGCTACTACTCGGTGATAAATATTCACAAATTGTTCACGAAACACTTCAGCCAATAATCCTCGCGTGATTCTTACAGAAACGAAACTCATTTCAATCTAGACCTAATTCAAATCACGATCCTGTTTGTAAAATCGAAGGTAAAATGTTTAATGAATCCTTACATGAATCGCAATACGAAATATTTTGTTAATGATTTTTAATCGATTCGGGAGCGAATATTGTGTGTGTGAAATCCTCCCTCATTCCACCCGAAACAAAATCTTTAGGAACTGTTCAATTAACCTGTGCTTTCGGAAATGAAATTCAAGCTGAACTTGCAAAAATTAAATTAGCTCTTCCAAGTTTTCGTGAAACCCGATAATACTAACTGCAGCTGTCTGTAATAAATTGTATTGTGATTTAATAGTTCCGCCTAATATTTTGATGATTTAAATAAGCAGAAAAAGGAAATGCACGGATTTCAGAAAAAAATCCTACTTCCTCTCATTCTAAGAGCATTATTTTGCATAAAAATAAAAATGATAGACAAAATAATTTCGCATCAGAATCAGTTAGCCAAAATATGTGGAGCTTGCATTCTTTTGCACCGCAAACTATCCCAAATCATTCCAACGAAGGTTCAAGGCCAAATGGCTCAACTCAATTTCAAACATTGACAGCGCGAGTAATGTAAAACACCCAATGAATAAAATGAATGTTAAATTTCCAAAACAGAAATTATTCGATGAAAAAGAAATAAGAATATGAACTGACGTCACAGCCCATATCCGATCAAACATGTTATATAACTGATTTTCAGCGCGAAGCTAGCATAAACAAATCTTTTTCTGGAATTTAAAATTAGTGAATTGTAATTTTTACCAGCTTAATAATAAAACGAATCTCTCTCTTTGCTTTTTCAAAATGAGGAGATTGTTATTTATCAAATTTAAATGTAATTTATCCTGAGTAGATTTATCGCATTTTTTTTGAATGTTGATACGCGTCGCGAAGTTGAAAACCTTATCCAATCTTACAAACCAAATAAAATTAAAGATACAAACTTACAAATGCAAATTATCCTTCTGATGACACACCTATCGCGTTACGTCCTAGAAAATTAAGTCAAGCGGAAAAATTATCGTCGAAAACCAAATTGAGCAATGGCTGTCTGATGGAATAATTTCTCCAAGTTCATCTAATTTTGCCGCACCTTTAGTTCTTGTCAAGAAAAAAGACCAGTCAACAAGACTCTGTGTTGATTTTCGTGCTCTTAATTCTAAAACAATTAAACAAAGATTTCCACTACCCCTCATTGAAGACATTTTGACCAACTGCATGGAGCGATACTCTTTTCAAATCTGGACTTAAAAAAAAGTTTTTTTCACATCAAAATTGATCCTGATAGCCGTAAATACACCAGTTTCATAACACATAATGGACAATGCCAATTTAATAGAGTTCCTTTTGGCTTATGTAATTCTCCCTACTATTTCAAAAATACATTCAAATTGTGTTTAAAGATCTCTTAAAAGACAACACTGTCATTATATACATGGACGACATTTTAATTCCCGGCAAATTCTGAATGTGAAGGGATTGCAAAGCTAAAAAAAGTATTTGATGTTGCTGCTACTTATGGTTTAGAATTTAACTTTAAAAAGTGTAATTTTCTTCAGCGGAAATTAACTTTTCTTGGCCATATTATTGAAGAAGGTACTATTCGTCCTTTCAACAGCTAAAACAAATGCAGTCATGAATTTCCAAACACCTAAAAACACTCGGCATGTCAATCTTTTAGGACTAACAGGCTATTTTAGAAATTTATTAAGGACTATACATCAATCGCACGACCTTTAAAGCGATCTTTTACGAGACAAAGTTCCATTCACCTTTGGTCCTATACAAAAACAAGCTTTTCTCTCTTTGAAGCAAATTTTGTCTCAGGAACCTGTAT
>BMAO01032016.1:0-25351 GCA_019973975.1 Trichonephila clavata | reverse complement strand
ATCATTTGGAAGCGGCAGGTAAGGCGATGTGATACAACCAAAATGATTATGCCAGATGGTGCTGATCCAAACATAGCCCTTTGTGTGAAACAACTGTGCCGCCACAATCTCGGTGACGACAGAATCATCAGCCTGTACAGCTTGACCTTCTAGATCCCTTGACTCGAATCCTTGCAACTTTTGGCTGTGGGGATACCTCAAGACAATTGTGTGTACCGTGACCCCATCACATTTTTATCCGTCCTTAAAGAAAGTATGGAAAACCATGTGTTTCAGTGTTCAGTCTGCTTCTAACAGTTGGAAGTGAGATTTTACTCTTCAGATGGTAGAAGACAATAGTGGGCAGCATATTGGTCACGTTTTGTAAGTTTATGAAGATTATTTATATGTTCATTATAAAGCTATGATACGCCACCTGCGGGTGGGCTTTGAAACTCGTTGGATTTTCCCTTGATAAAATTCCCATCACTTCATTATGCTATTACCCAATTTTCATGGAATTCCACTGAATAGTTTTTGATGTAGACTGTTCACCAATTTCTAGTTAAACTATGGATTCCTGTGGACAAGACTATAGACCTGTAACAGAAACTATTTACTCTTAGAAATTTAATATGACGCACTGGAGTTGAAACATTTTTTTTTTAAATGGGGAGAAAATAAATACGCGAGTTAA
The DNA here is from genome assembly GCA_019973975.1 of Trichonephila clavata. Taxonomy (NCBI): domain Eukaryota; kingdom Metazoa; phylum Arthropoda; class Arachnida; order Araneae; family Nephilidae; genus Trichonephila; species Trichonephila clavata. The sequence goes on along the minus strand of BMAO01032016.1, from coordinate 24,675 downwards.
AGATGAATATTGAGTTTAGTATTGCTCAGATAACAGAGCTCATTTCAATGCTTCTACAAGCGTGTTCTGTTTGAAATAATTTAAGACAAAAGTCATAGATTCTATTAGAAGTCATAAACTGAACAATATATGGCTAAAACGGTAAATAACTATTCATCGAAATATTCTAAAAAACTTTATTTTATACCTTGTAAAATTTAATATTTAATTTTTTTTGTATAAAATAAAATACTAATAAATATGTCTACAATATTCTGAAGGCGACATTGTTTAAAGCGTGGATTCTTAAACATTTTTACATTTTTTTACAAAAAAATTTAATTTATGTTTTACATAATATTTTATTATCATATTGAGTGTGTATACAACAGCGGCCAAAACTGTGGAAGCCTTTGAAAATTCTTACTGTTTTTTTTAAAATTAATATGTTTATAGAAATAGTAACGTTGCTTAAAATGCCAAGTCATTTATATCACTTTAAAGAGAAATTAGTACTGAATTCAATAACAAAAAAATCAAATATTTGCAACGCAAAAAAATAGAAAGAAAGAAAAATGATGCAATAACTATGGATATACATTAGAAACTGATAATAGCATTGGGCTATCAGATTGGGCCTTCACATTGATGTTTCATCGAGCTAAAAATAGTTTTAAGCTCTTCCTTAGTACATGATGCCAGAGAAAAAAATTAGCCTGAATAGTCCCCTTTTATATTTTAGTAGGTACCTCATTCGGACAAACGGTGCCGCAAGTTTTCAATAGGATTGCAATCCTGTGTCCAATCAACTCTTTTATTTGAGGCTTTTGCTTCTTGACTAAATATCAAAACTGTCCTGGCCTGAAAACAGTTCTTACTTCAATCTTCGACTTGTGGCACCATTTGAAAACTCTTGCCCAAATGAAGTACTGATGAAATAAAAGGGAACTAACTGAGGCTATAATTGTTTCCTAGCATCATGTAATAACGAAAGAAGAGCGATATATATATATGTAAAATTTAAGCTGGTATTTTTTTGCTTTAACATTCTTTATTTCATAAAAAATACATTAATTATATTCATTAGTGAATAGAACATTCCAAAAAATTGTCTTAAAATTGTTATGACTTTTTTTATTGAAAATATATATATATATATAGTTTTATAAAAAATGGCTCAACACACACACAGCCAAGTCTTAAAATTGTTTGTTTACGTTTTCGATTAGCTTTTGACAATTTCTAGATCCCATACATTCTTCAGGCATCCGACTGGTTGCAACAATTTTCTTAAAAAATGGAGATATGAGGATTATTTTGTTGATTTTAGATTTGTTTAGTATATTTTATGAAAAATATGCTAAAACTAAGAAGAGAAAATAAATTATTATTACTAAAATGGGAAAAAACGGGGGGAAATTGACAAAAAATAACATAAACGTGGCCCATTCTGCACCAACAGTTTATGAACAAATTTTCTATTTTTCAATTCTGATATGTTGCTATGTTATTCTCTTTTGAAGTGAACTTCAAGATAAGAGATATTTTAAGTTTTTCAAAAACTAGAGCACTTTATCTTAGTTGCTATATGAAATTGCTTAAGAAAAACATTGATTATGTTCACATAAGGAACTGTAAATTTTGTAATAAAATGGTAATTAATAACTTAAAAGGTTAAAACACTTCTACTATTATACAGAACACACACACAAAATTTTAGTTAATTATTTTTAAATCTTTTTGAGCAATCGCTGGCCCCCGATTGAGCATTTTCTAAAAAAACACACTTCGAATAAAAGGCGTTTTAAAGTATGACGTGGGTGTCTTGCTTAAAGTAATGACACGTGATTTAACTAAAACCTGTATAATTCTTGCCCTAGTGAACGGAAAATAATAAGTTTGGTATTTTTATAAAGCTAATAAGATAACCTATAAAATAAAATTATAAAAAAAATTGTCAATTTTTGGCAAAATTTACAATTTTAAGGTAGTCGGATACCTTAAGCTCTCTTTATTTGAACTGAGATATTTTTTTTGTACCAAGATTTCCCCGTTATTTCATTCATAATCTTCTTGTAAAATGATTTAGGATTATTAACTGCAATGTCAATTTTGCGCTTCGTTGCCGCCTTTATAAACCAATCACAGCACGCTCATTTCCAAAAACGCCCAATGAGTCCGCGAACAGATGCAAAATCTATTGAAATGTTTTTAACTTTTAGGCTTTTAAGTTGCTTTTAGATTTCGACGATTATGTTGTTAGATGAAGAAATACACTTAAAAGAATCTAAGGAGAAATCTTATCATATAGTTTGATATGGCATTGTTTTGTTCTTAGATCACTTTACTGGCGAAGTCTAAGCATAAAAGTTCAGCTACAAAACCAGTGCATTCATCACGAATTCTAAATTTAAAGTGATCGGAATCAACATCACTCCTGAACACAACAAAACTGAAATCAACTCTGTCATCAATTTTACAGCCATCAGCATAACAACGAACAGGGAAATCATTTCTATTGAAGTCCGTTAATCCTTTAACCTCTGAAAACAAACTATTGGACTGGGCTTGGGCAAATAGCAGAACGTGGGCCACATATGGTCCACCAAGAAAATAAGAAAAATAAATAAACAGTGAAAGATTCTCTAAATACGAATCAACAGATATTTGTGAGAAAAGTTTTTTCTTGCATGATCAATAAGATAAATATAAATGCCAGTTGCTTGATATAAACTTGCAGGTTGTAATGAGAATTTCAACAATCAATATTGCTCCTGATTTAACACCTTAAGTGCCACCGACATATATATCAGTTTCACTCAACCGGCGTGTTAAGTGCCTCGGACGTATATATATATATATATATATATATATATCCATCTTTCCGAAATACGATTCTTTTTTTGTGTGTGTGTGTGTGACTATCAGTACTCCAAAGGTTTGGAATGTCACAAAATGACCTTGACAGTGTTTGTGAAGGTTTACTTATTTCAGAGAAAACTTTGCTTATTTGTGCCTTTTCTTTTCCTCCCAATGCACCGTATATTCACGCTTGAGTGAAAAATGTTGTCACTGGGAGCGAATTCCATAAATTTAATCGTCACTTAAAGGCTTAACAAAATGTAGAAAAATTTAATATATATAAGGCTCAGTGGTCTCATTGATACTAAAATTAAATTTTCCTGCTGTTGTAGATTAAATGAAGTTAGCAAAGTAAATAAATTGATTAAAACCGCCATTGTCTAAGGTGAACCTGGTTGCCTAGGATTCAAAATCACGAACTCACTTCTGTCATATCGTGAGTTCGACCCTAGTACTGCTGAAGATCTGCCATGCAGAAGGGGGCTGATATGAGTTAAATCAGTCGAGGCTCAAACATGTTCCCGTTAGCTTGGTGTGGAAAATAGGAGAGGGGCTGCCCACACATATGCTGTCCTAGTCACTCTACCTGAATTCAAAATTACGAGGTCAGTTCCCAATAGCGTTTGGGTACTTTTATAGTGAAATTATAATATAACCTCTACTTTATTTAAATTTGTTGATTTTTATGGTACATTTTATGTATTTCTGCGATGCAAAAATAACTAATGAATGCAGTTACTTAAAAAAAATTTGCGGTGATTCGCTTATTTCCTTTTTCCTCAAAAAAAGTGGCCCATGACCAAACATATTTTCCCTCCCTTGTACAGGGCAAATCTGAAATATGATTTCATATTACTTGATTACTTATTCAATTTTCCAAAGTATCATGTTAAATATATCATGCATCAACAGTATAACTTGCCTACTTTAATCTGATCTCTTATGATGTGATCCATACTAGAAATAAGCCTTCTCTTTTCTTACATGAATCAATCTCTATGTCCTTGAGGTGATTTACACCCTCTTTCCCGGTTGTCTACTCAATTAACTCATTTAGCCGGTAGAAGAATCTGGGCTATCACACATTTCCAACCCTTTAAAGTTCACTCTCTTAAAGTTAAAGGTTAAAGTTTATGAGAATCGAAATTTTAAACGTGTTGATGTTTCTTCCTTTGAAACACAATATTTTTAAGAACTTCACTAACTACAGGAACTCTTAAACGGAAAATGCTACTTTTTTTAGGTTTTCATATTAAATAACATACGATCAACTTCAGAACAGTGATACAGTTGAGAAATTTGATATCTGATTAGAATAAATAAAAAGGGAAATTTATTCTTATTATAAAGATTATTTTATATATATACACTTCACTAATGTATTTACTTCAAACTGCATTACGTATTGTTATAGATAAAAAAATTTAAATTCAGTTTTCCTGTTATCCTTTAACTGCTCATGAAAATCTACGAAATTCACCCCCCCCCTCCCCAGTTCCACCGTCTTTCCCACATGTGAGCGTGGTTTCGCGGTTTATCGGAGGGAAAAAAGAAGCGTGTTTTTCAACATAGAAATTGCTTACTTTCCCTTTTAAATAAGAAAAATATAAAATAATAAAACTAAAATACAAAATTTAATGTCTAGAATTACAATATAATGAAAAAAAGTTTAACTTATATGTTGTGCGGTATATCCTTACACATGAGAACAAATAAAACATCTCATTCAATTCATTGATAGTGTACAACAATACCCATTTGTCATACTTATTCTTACAAAAAAAATTAAAAAGCTTTTATTACACATTGTAAATGAAATTCGGCGCAAATATATTACAGAAAGGAGCACACTCAAACGAAAATGCAATAAAAACTGCTTAGCTATAAATTTAATCGTTCCTGGAATGTGCCCCCCCTTTCAAAGATTTCTCCGCTTTTCCGAAATTAGTAAATTCTGTAGAAGCCCTTTCAATGCCATTCTATTAAATTCCAAAGCCATGGGACGAGTTTTAAACAGACTAGCAAAATGCAAAATGCCCTACTTTGTAAGGACGATTATACACGTCCGGGGCTCTTAAGAAGTTAAATTAATTTATTTACATGATTAATTTTTTGAAATATTTTCAAAGAATTGTATTTTTTCAGATGATATATAACTTTGACTTTTTTTATAAATTGAAGCAACATTTTTTTATTGATTAATATTTCAATAATTTTATAAGGAATATGCATCGTATATAAGTAAACAATTCAAACGTTACAGCAAAATTCTCAACAAGAAATTTTTGCCCACTTATACTCTTATACGCATACAAATTAAAGATTTATAGCATGTGTGATTGTAATTTTCTTTGAAAAAAATGTTATTCATTAAAGATGTTACAAATTAATTCTTCCAAAATAGTCACTTAAATGTTAAATTTAAAACCTGAATATATAACAAAAATATCGGTTAAATGAATATTCATATACTAAACGGAATTTTGATTCGATTTTATGTAAAGAATTATTTTAATCTGAAATAATTCTTGTTTTCTTACAAAAAATGCGTAAGTGCCAAAAATTATTATTATTTTTCAATTCCTACTAATAATTCGCTCTCCCTTTATATATATATATATATATCTTGTTCAAATTTCCAATCGTTAATAAAGAGCATTTTAAACCACTCAATTGAGCTGAAATTTTGTATACATGATTATTTTGGATGACAATGCAGTAATTTAATTATGAATTAATAAAAATTAATTGATTAAAACTAATTATTTAAAGAATTACAGATACAACCACGTTGGCTTCATTTTTAGCGACTTGGTTCAAAACTTTAAAAGATTTTTTTTTTCCTTCACGCATTTCAAAGCATTTAGTTTAGCTGAAATTTTATAAATACAATCGTTTTGGATGACAATACGATACTTTAAAGATAAAAAATAAAAATTAATTGCCAATTAATTTTGTAATTCGGTCATATGTATATACGTATTTATATTAAATGTAACTATTTAATAAAAAAGTAACTAAAATAATTTTTTTGTTGATCTAAGTAGGAATTGACTTAATTTTTTTTATATTACTTGTTTTTACAAATAAAGTCTAAAATATCGATAACTCTAGTATATTTAAAATATTAGTTTTAAAATAAATTAGTATTATTCCAAGGTAGTTCAAAACTATTCTTATTAAAATATAATTAATATTTTAACTGGATGTGTGTATGAAGATGCACTTTCAACTGTAGCTTTATTTACTTTCACTTAAGTGAAAATGCTACTTCAAACTGCATCATAAAAAAACCATGAAAAAATAAGTAAATATAAAAACTAGGAAATTATCAAATTTAAACATTAGGCATAGAAAAATTCCCTCGAAAATCTATAACCATATTTTTATTCTGAAAGTTGAATTGGTAAATTTGTAGTTTAATGGATAATATAAATTCATAAATCTAGTTGCAGGAACTTCTAATGTTATTTATACAATTTTAAAAAAATTAAAGGAAAAAAGAAAGTAGGATTGTTTTTTTCGAGGATGGAAAGGGGAACAAAGCATATCAGTAAAAAACTCAAAAGTGCTGCAATGAAAATAATGTTTTCATACGTTACGAAACGAAGATTACCAAGGCAATAAAAAATAATTTAAACATGTCATCTTCCCCATACGCGTTTTCACCACTACCAATACGAAAATGAATTTTCTCACATAGCACTCTCGTAAAGAATAACATATTTGCAACGATACATTTAAAAAATAATATTTATTTCCTCCAATCAAATGAATTTCAAATTTCCTCATGAAATATTTAGGACATTATTCCTGCCAGGGGCAGAGATATAAGCCTTCAAGATATTTTTACCAATACGCAATGTACGAAATATATATTTCTCACTCTAGTTACTTTTTCGCCATATTGGATAGAATAATATAAAATTAAATATTTATATCTGACTATGCAAACATATTTTACAGGACTGTGTTCAATTAAGCAACTAGTTAACCCTTTAACTTCCAATCAAAAGTTATGCAATTTTCTCCCCAATGCCACCGTTTTTCACATAGACGCAAGTATGCGGTGTATTGGGGGTAAAAGAAAAGACACGTAAGTAAGCAATTTTTCTTTAAAATAAGTAAATCCTTCGAAAACATTGGCAAGGTCATTTTCTTACATTCCAAAGCTTTCGGAATAATTTCATGGCTAGCCGTGAAAAAAAAAAAGAATTATATATCGGAATATCGTATATATACGTCTAAGACACATATCGCACTGATTGAGTGAGACGGATATATACGCCAGTGGCACTTAAAGGACAATTGAAATAATTTTAAATTAATATTACTTAATTTTCCCCACGATGTTACAAATTTCTTCCAAACATAAGAAAGATTTCTAAAAGCAGGAATATATAGAAAAAATAATTTTCATTGAAAGACCCCAAAAACAAATTTTGAAAAAGTACATTTAAATATTGCTATGATTATCTTTTTTCACAATATTTACACAAATTGCTTTTTTTTTTGGCCATTGCGTTGTAAAACATATTGCAACAAAATCAAAAGTAGTATAAAGTATTTCATGTACTAGGTGTAATTGAATTAAACTTACAAAATTAGATAGAAGACAGCTTGAAAACGAAAAATCAACATAGAAATAATAGGGTCGCAAACTACGTTTAGTCGGAGTAATTCGCAAAAACAGTTGTGAAGAGTGAGATGTTGAGTGGAATGAAAAGCGTAAATAAGAGGTAAGAAATACCTTTATTAAGCGTAAAACATGCTTATAAGTAAAAAAAATGCATCACAGCTAGATATCAGAAATGTTACAAGAGAGATTGCCACTGGAATTGTTCGAAATTGTGGCCGCGCAGGTCATAGGACAGCCGACGCCAGTGGACAAAGCATTGTTGCACGCCTTCAAACAAATCATGTGTGCTGGCTATGTCAATTGAAGCGACAATCATCCTTCACAATAACCACCAATGTCTCATACAGATGCGATTTCAAGATACGCGAAAAGAAGACATCCAAAGGGTTGAGGTCCGGGAAGCGTGGAGTTAAAACATTCGGTACATTCCTTTTAATTTTCCTCCTGAGATAGATAACAATAAGGTCAAAAAATGAACTCATGTACCATCGTGCGTAAACCTGGTATGCAGTGGCCGCTACTCCTTTCAGCAACCCCAGAAGCGGGAAATTTGCATACATTTCTTCAACCCTACCATGGAGCTCGAAATTGTTTCATTTATTTGACCATCCCATTATCTGGATCATTGTCTTCCTGACGACTTCTGTTATCTCGATTTTCACCAAATAAAGTGTTTGTAAGCCCATGTTCTATGTTGATTTGTCATCCCCACTTTGCCTACTAACACCCATCTGAATTTGTTAGTCGAATTCGGCAACATCCTGAAAATGAGACGAAATTCACGTAAAAATAATTAATATGTGTATTAGTATTATTCACACACACATGCTCAACAACATTCAAAGTTACTTTAAATGTTTCTCTTATTTCTTTTAATAATTAAAAAATGAGGCAAATAAGCTTATGCTAAGACGTAAAAAATTGCTAACCAAGTACTTACATACAAGATGCCATAGCATCTATATAAACACACTTTTGATTTTAAAAAAAAGAGCTTCACACCTATTATTGAATTAAGACAATCCTGTTTAGAGTGATATATAAAGAGAAAATTAAATATGTGGATCAAATAAACACATCACAAAATTGTTTTTGAATAATGTCAAAATATAATTCAAAAAGGCATCGAAAACTAATGAACATAGGCACTTGCTTAAGATTATTAAATTCTTTTAAGTAAGTTTTGAATTTCATAATAAAAATTCTTAATTACTGTATTTCAAATAACAAAGCGAATTTTTTCAAGACAAGTAAAGTAATTTAAAAAAAATAACTTAAAGGGTAGATTTAATCAAATCACGTATATTATATTTCATAGCACAACTGACATTATTTATTGCTTAAAATAATTATCATCAAATGTTATTACATAGGTTAAATTAATCTCAAATGCATAAATACCGACTTATTGTTTAAAAAAATATTTTATCACGTGTTTAAAACAGTAAAGTAAACACACATAATTATGTCATGGTAAATTTAACATATAATAATTTCATAAAATTTAATTGTCGTGTAGTCATAATCAACAAGAAATAATTCTGCTTTTTTTCTCAACCTTATTTTTACGCTATGCAAATTTTAACTCTTTCTCATTCTATTAAATTCTAACACTTCTATACCATAAAAATAGAACCCTTAAAACCTGTCTTGAAATTTCTTAAATAACTTCACTCTTGTCTTTTCTTTTTGGCTAATTTAGCTTTACGAGGTTCAAAAAATTTCATATCTGTGCAAATTGAAATAACTTTGCTTGTTTTTTTTTTTTTTTTTTTTGCATTTTTTTTTTTTTTTTACTTTTCCCAAACAATTTATATACCACGATGTTTCAAAAAAAATTGATCACGGGAAGAAATCATATAGAAAAATCGGAAAACTGGTGGGAGCCAAGAAATATCATACCACTTCCATGATATCGAATACACTAGGCACAATTGGAGATGACTTTATATCCAATGTTGCTTTCTTTGCGTTCAAAAACTTCTCATGGTCTTTGACAGAATGGAGTGAGATATTCTGTTTTACCAGAAAATACAACAATAATATTAAAAATAACTGTACCAACAGACGCATAGGAAAGTTTTACTACGAATCTATCCTGCATGCTTGCTCGCGCTTCCAACGTATAATCAATCTATCACAGGGGTCGGTAACCTATGGCACACGTGTCAAATTTAGTCCACGGTGCAATTTTTAGTGGCACTCTGCACTTCTAAATAAAATTCTTGAGCTAACTTGATATTTTTGAAATGGGACATGTAGAGCTAACATTTTTATAATTATAGAAATAAAATTTATGGAATTATCAGAGTGCTGGTAGATAACTACCAATAAATCTATAGCTATCTTAAATGGTTGGAGGCCTTTCCTGGAGATATTAAGTTGCATGAAGAAAAAATTAAACGTATTCATCTTTCAGCTTTTGGCTCAACAAATCTATGTGAATAAATCTTTTCTCTCTTGGGAAGTATTGTGAGTGTGCAAAGAAGTTGTTTAACTACTCCTTTGTGGACTCAACTAAACATTCAGAATAGTGATATATAAATTGAATAAATATTCCCCTGATATTGTGATAAAAATAGAGAAATCTATTGATAAAAATTTGCATTAAAATATTTAACTACGAGTATATTGAAGGTTACTTATATTTTGTTGTTTAATTCTTATTTTAACAATTAAAATGTTCACAATACAAAATCTATGTAGAGTTTTAATTTTTTATTCATATTGAAGGAATAGTTATATTGTATGCTAATAAATATATTTAAATAATGAATGATTAATATATTATAAAACGCTAAATCTGTATTATCTTCCCCTAAACTTGCATGCATTGTTGTGAAAAAATAATTGTTTTAAATATTTTCTATATTTGCTACACCTTGAATTGTACTGATTGATTGATTTGGCACACCACAGCAACAAGGTTGCCGACACCCGATCTATAATTTATTAGTGGTGTAAAAACTAACCTTCAGATTGATCTTCATACAGTAAACAGCGAATCAAAGTTAAATATTGTTACTACGCTGAGTATATGGTCATTTGACAAATGGGAGAAATACACCGGAAGAGAAATGTTGTAATTCTAAATCCGATTGTTTCGTAAATGAGATTAATTATGTTCTTTTAAAATTTAAACTAATCCCTCATATACTTCAGGATTTCGTCTATGTAAATATTAAGAGTTGATGTCAATTGGATTTGATATTTTAGTACGTAAGCTAGAAATTGAGAAGAAAATTATGTTTTGAATTGTTTAGCTTCTCTTAATCACTAACCATTGATGTAACTGTCTCATGTATTTAACCCGGCACGCGTGCAGAGTAAGTCATATCCACCATTTAACTTTTTTAAAGACTCCATCTAAACTTCTTCTTTTTTTTGCAAAATGAATAGTTTGTCGTGTAGCTGACTTTAAGATCATATCCTTTGAGGGGCGTTATTAGGCGAATTATATATATATATATATATATTTGGATACCGCCTCTTCGGGTATGTCATAACCTGCGCATGGATTTCCTTTGCAGCTCTGAATATATAAGCATGCTTTAAAATCTTTCTTATGCAATGGCGTATTATTGCAGTTATGATGAAGAAATGTAATATTTAAGTATAATATAATAGGTATAGTATTTAATAGATTGAGTATAACAGTATTTTCGGATCAAGAAAGTCTCTTTGTGGGGATGAGGACGAATCGAATGATGAAGATTATAATAGCAGGCATGATCCTTCTACTGAACAAATAATTTAATCGAGTGAGCAATTATTTTCTTTGATAAAATAATCATATAGTATTCAATTTCTTGAAATGTAATCGTAAGCTTATGAAAATATTTTTTGTGTTGTTGAACGGTGCGACAATAAATGCGCAAGTTATTTTGTTAAAAACTCAGGAACCATCTACTAAAAATCGAAGCAGACACTGTTTTCTGAAGTGTTTTGGAATTCTATTTACAGAAGAATGTAAAGGATATAGAAGCCAGCAAGCATGCTTGTACAAAATTTTTTTTTAAAAAAAGAGTTAGGGTCCTCTGAAAACATCGCCCTTATTCGCGATGAAGATTAAAGAAGTGTATATAACCATTGTACTGAATGTCTTAATAAAAATAACAGAAAAACTAATTTTAAGTGCGTAAAGTGTAATAAACATATTGTATTTCCTACTTTTCTTCCTTTCTCCGCTTTGTATGCAAATTTTACGGTAAAAACAGAATGAAACACCCTTGGATATGGGATACCCTATGCGTGCAATTCTATTCGTTTTTTCGCGTGAGAAATACCGGGTTAATTTTTAAAAATGACAAAATTAAGCACATGATGTTATTTGCCAGAATTAAATAGAATATTTCAATAAACTCTTTCATTACATTACATCATTCATTTTAAATTATTTTATTATTTTGTTGTCTTAATCTGTTAATTGATTCATAAAATCGAAACTTTTATGGATCTATTTTTTTACTTCATATTAAGTACTTTATTTATTAAAATATATTATAAGGAAATAATTTGTAAGTGAGCCTTCTAATTACCCCAGTCTTTAAGGAATTATATATAAACAAACAAGTCTGTAGTTTAAAACATATTTTGATATATTTTTAATCATCAATTTAGTCCTCCCTTTGAAATTATTTTTATTGAGAAATAAATTGCTGTTCATAATAGCTTTTTTTCATTTTTTCCTATTACTTATTTATTTAAGAAACTAAAGAATGATATTGTTCACATTTAATTGCATTCTTAATGTTCTATCTTTCAGAAACTATAACTTTTTAACCCTTTAACTTCCGATTAAAAGTTACACGATTTGTTCTCCAGTGTTACCATTTCTTATAGAGGCGAGATTATAGAGTATATTGGAGAAAAAATTAAAGGAACAAGTGAGCAACTTTTTTTTGAAATAATTAAATCCTTCGTAAGCACTGTCAAGTTCTTTTTATTAAATTTCAAAGCCTTTGCAATAGTTTTACAAGCAAGTATAGTTAGCAGTGCAAGGAAAATTATCGTATCTCAGGAAGACGTATATATACGTCAGGAACACGTAAAGCACCGATTTGATGAGGCGGATATATACGCTCGTGGTAGTTAAATCAAGCATAATGCAATGATGACAATTTCCAACCATGAACGCAATACTCTTTCATCCAGAAATAGCCAGAGATAATTATTTAAATATCATTAAACTATGCATAATATCAGCTTTTCAAACCCTTAGCTTCGATAATATAAATAAGCAAAAGTCAGTAATAGGTTTAGGAAATAATTTGAGATCACTTTATAAAAAGAAAAGAACGTAATTTTTTCCTATTATCACTTATACAGATTTATATAAAACAAATTATCTAGAATACATAAAATCAAAGATGCTAATGTTGCTTGAAATACATTGATCAAAAGTGACGCTAATGAGAGGAAATTGTTTTCTTACTTTCTAGGAATTTCAGAGGGGAAATAGTTCGTATAAAGATTGATTACTTCTGTGTACTAATATAGTAGGTCACATAATTAATTTTATCTCAAGAAGGTTTATTCTAAGAATTTCTGAAGTTTATCTAACAATTGATTACACAATCTGCACGTATTAACAATTATTCCAATCGTGATTTGCAGAAAAATAAATAACTCATTAATTAGTGAGTTTTTATGAGTCATCCTAATGAAACTTAAGTTATATAAACTCGTTAGAAACGTTATTATATAACGTATTTTTATGTATGCATATTTCCATAGATACAAATAAATACAACGAAATCTGTATTCAGTACAATTTTAGGGATTATATAAAGACTTTTCCCCTCTATGTATGTCTGCAATGAAATTTAAAAGTATATATAAAAAAAGGAAAAAAAGTACCATTCCTATTTAAAAGCACATCTAAACAATTCAACTTCAAAATTCCAGAATGTACTCCAGTCCTAACAAATTTCATGGTTAAAAAAAACATAGTAACCGTACCGGTAGTCTGAATAAATGAAAACTCAATGTATTTAGATAAAAAAAAAAAATAGTTGAAAAAATTTTACCTTTAAATGCGTACACAATTTTCTTACCGATACATAAATTTGGTTCAAAATTTTTTTTTATAAACTATGTGTTACTAAAACTTGGAAGAAGAAATTTTAAACCATAAAAGTAGAAATTTTGAAGTAAAAAAGTATTTTGTTAACTTGTTGAAGTATCATAATAAATTAAATAATCTGAGCTTATTTCCTTCGCAAATCATATTATTTGATTAACTAAAATTATTATAATACAATCATTAATTCACTTAAATGATTAAGTATTAAAATAACTGAAGGGAACTTTCCCTTGTGGCAACAACGCAAAATTCTTTTTTATAGTAATATTTACAAAAAAGGACTTACAATTTCATTTTGACTCAGATAATGATGGTGATAAGTAATAAATATTGGTACTATTTCAATATTTAAAAGAATTATGATACTTCTAACATACGGGAAACTAAAAGAAGTATTCATGCAAAAATGTCCTCAAAATATTGAAATCAATCCATTTAAACAAGACCCCATGAAAATGTTATCATAACAAGTGATTAACTTGATGTTTTTTGTACTAGAGTGATTTATTATCAGAGCATGAAATTTGTTCCATAAGTTCTAAGAATTAAACAGTTTTAACAGTTAGGGTTAATAGAGTTAATAGTTAAATATTTTAATAGTTAGATTAATAATTTATAAGTTGGATCGTGATCTTATCACTGGTATCTGGATTTCAAATATTTTAAAATAAAACAGTTCAGCCGTTTTTTTTTTCTTTCTTGCAATTAAAAAAAAATGTTAATTAATTTTAGAAGTAACATAGCCCTGATATTTTTAATATTTTACAGTTAAAATTTTTGAATCTATCTCTTATAAATTGTATATAAGTCCCGTTTAAGCATTGGATCATTTAAAAAATTATCTATTTGAATTAAAGCGTCTTTATCATCAAATAAAAACAAAAAGATAAGTGATGATTCTTAGCACATGGATTTTAAAATAAACAATTGAATTAAGTTGGAAAAAATGGGTGATATTTTTTCCATAATGCATAAATGAGTTTTTGTAGAAAATAAAACTTCAGAAATATATCGTTAATATTATTTGAAAAGAACTAAATTAGTAAATTTAGAGTTGTATTTCTAGATATGTAGGCTTATAATGATTATTGCAGACAAATGCAGTTTACAAAATTGTTTTACATTTAGATTCAAATCGTTTTTCCTACATTTAAGAGAATAACTTTTTGTATACTTTTTTGCTTACATGCATAAGATAAAGCAGGGAACTTTAAGATAAACTACAAAATACAAATGGAATTATTCAAATCCCGCGTATATTCTCTCTCTTAAAATTAACATTGGTGTTCTTCGTATTTAACGTAGAAGTACTTTATTTGAATCAAACGAAGTTTAATTCTTTATAATTTTACCATTATCTGAAAAAAAATGAGCTATATATTTAAATTATTTTTTAAAAAATTTCCATGCATTGAACTTAATTATGTTTCTTAAAAATCCTCATTTGCTTTTTTCTCCTTTTTGCTACTAATTATTCTTGACAAAGAAAATCAGATTGAAAATGCAATGTTTCTTTGAAGATCTCGTACATTTTTTTTAATTCTAAAATCACTCAGAGCAAAAAAATTGCCTTACAAAAGCCATTAAATTGGAGTATATAAGAGATTTACTTGATGACTTTGTGTGTAGATAAATAAGGGTTAGAATCTAGAGCTTTTCTCTTCGAGTAGTATTTGTAGATGCAATTACGATTTTTCAGCTGCCTGTAGTGAAGTATTTTTCTAAAATTTGCAGTTTTAGAAGAAGTTTATCATAACGAGCTCGTTTTCCTGTAATATACAAGTATTTTCCTTCTCTATATAGTACTTTATATTACAAATGCATGTTACACATCCTAAAAAGAAGGGGATCATTAATATTATCCCTTCAAAATCAATATTAAAGTTTTTTTCTTTCCATTATTATACAATAGACAATAAATTAGTGAGTGTTATAATTTTTTTTAAAGAAATTGTTTCATGTCAGGCAAAGATTTCCCATATAAATTAATAAATATATGTACAATATACATTCATAGATGATTATCTCGCAGTAAAATCAGTATACTCTTTGTCGTAATATCGTTGAACTGTTTTAATTGAATTTGCAAAATTTTATGTTTGGTTTCTGGGAAACTAATCATTCATTGAAGTCTATTTTATATAAACTGTTATCATAAGTATTCTACTATTGCATTGAAGAAATTTTTAGATTTTTAAAAAACACTTACCATGTTTTAACATTGTTGTTTTTTCATTTGTCTTAAATGAATCGTTTGGATTAAATTTATAAATATTGCAAAAATTAGCATTTTTTAAAAATAAAAAAATGTACACTTAAGAAAAATTGCAATTAAAATATTTATTGTATCGAAGTATGCTTGTAAAATATTTGTCATGAGAAATATCTAAGAACTATACTTTTGTCATTTATAAGTATTAAAAACAAATAAAAATGTCATTATTTAACCATAAACATGACTTTTTTTTACAAAAATAGAAAACGGAATTCTGATTTTGATTAAAAAAAAATGAAACGCGCAAATGAGTATAAAACTAAAATAGTATCGATATGAAACACAAACAGTCATTTGTATTTGTATAAATTCGAATAATTAAAACCATAAGAACATAAGTGAACAAAACTATGAATGAAACAAAATGTGTATTAGAATTAATTTATTAAAAAATAATTGAATAAATACAATAGATATTAAATTTTTTTTAATGCATTGAATTTAAAATAGGCAGCTAATATAAGTATAGATTTATCCTATAAATATATTTTTAAGCTTATAAACTTAAGTAATCAATTCAATTCAAAAAGGAAATATAGAAAAACTCAAGAAACATAGACTTTTTATATTGAGCCTATACTTTTTTCACTAAATAATTAAGTAACTTTTAAATGCAAACAATAATTAAATCTATGTATGTGTTTCTTCAAAAACTTTCATATGTATTGAGAAGAAAATCTATTTTAAAAAAGAGGCATCTAAAAGTAATGCTTCCTGAGATTTAAAAAAAAAGTTGTTGCTAAAGAGGTAGACTGAATTATGTACTTAAAAATATATGTAAAATATAGCAGAAAAAAAGAAGCTGCTTTAAGAGAACTAAGTCCTTTTCTTGTTTTGCGAAAGATATAAATAACTTGAAAAGTAAAAGAAACACGCGTAGTACGATTTTGCCTTGCTATTAATTTAATTCTGAAAATTTATCTTCCAGCATCAGATCTACCTTAACTTCATATTGAATCCAAATTTTTCTACATCATTTCTCCTAATATTTCACTAAAATTTTATCTTCTTATGCGTATAGCTATTGTATTTTACTTTTTAAACTTTTGTTAAGTAAAGTTTATGTAGAAAAATATAGTAACAAAAATGATTTGCAATATTCACATGCATTAAAAGAATAGACACACCTTAGCTAAATTTCTTAAAATGTTCTGCTTTTAGAAGCCTAATATTTAAAACCCTTTCGGGACGAAGGTCGCAAACGCGTGCGTACCGCCACGGCCGGAGGGCTTTCTGTAGTTAAGCATAAATCGATGTAATCGGCATACAAATGTCTGAAATATCATTATCATAAAATTCGCAATTAACAGAACAATCATAATACATTATTATTTGTCATTATCGCTACTCTCAGATTCTAATTTAGAATCAATTTTGCATCATTCTGATATTCCAAGTTCAGTTTAACATTTTCGATGCTTCGACCTTGTAAAAGTAAAAAAAAATTAATAATAATTTTGGATACCAGATCTATTTATCCATTGAAAACTACACTGCAAACCCAAACCAAATGCTCTAGCGAAAATTAATATCTCATCTTCACTATAAACAAGAACCACTTGTTCAATTGAAGAGCAGTCATAAAGCATTCGATTCGGAAACATTCCCTTCCCCTTATGTTTATAAAACAGAAATCCCGAGTATGTGAGTAATATTTCTCTCATTTCGAGAAGAAGGTTAGATCTAAATGTTTCTCAAACCTTATGGGTATATAATGCCATCTATTGCCAAAACATTGAGCTTAAAAAACGTTCCAAGTGCGTGACTCGCATACGGAACGCTCGTCCGAAAAGGGTTAATATTATTTGAATTAAATAATATTATTTTATATTTTTCGATATAAACTAAAATTTGAATGGTTTTGTTTAACCCGGCACCACTCGCACAGGGTGTGTCATACCCACCGTCTAACTTTTTTCAACGCTTCTGCTAAACCTTTTTTGGAAAATAGATGATTCCTGGTCTAGCTGACTTAAAGGTCATAACCTTCAAAGGGATCAAGCCTGTCAGCGAACTTTTGAAACAGATCTTTGAATACCACTCCCTCGGTTGTGTCACACCCTGAGCGTGAAGTTGAGTTACATTTTTTAATACGTGAGTACTCTTTCAAATCTTCCTTATTCTATGGCGTATTATTGTAGTTCTGATGAAGAAATTTGACATTTAAGTAATTTAAGGAATACAGTTTTTACTAGATATAGTACAACAGTATTTTCAGATGAAGAAATTATCTTCGCGGTTATGATGATGAAAAAGCACAAATGAAGAGTATAACAACAAGTATGATTCCTCCAATGAAATCGATCCGGATTTAGGAAAGAGAGACACTATTGAAAATAAATGTTTTATATGTAGGGACACAAAAACATTTTAGAAGAATGTAATTGTAAAGGAGATAACTGGTACACATCTTATCCACTTTCAGATGAACTTTTGGAGAAAAAAAACTATTGCTGGAGAAAAATAAGAGAAAATAAAAAAGAAATTTCAAAATTTTTAAATTAAAAGAATAAAGAAGTTTACTCATATGTGTTTAGTTTGTAAAATATACATATTTAAAAAAAATTAAGATCCAATAAACATCACACTCACTTATGACGCGGTTAAAGGAGTGTATAAGCATTGCACTGAATGCCCTTATAAAAAGAACAGAAAAACTAAATTTACGTGTGAAAAACGTAATACACACACACACACACACACATGTTGTACTTCCTACTTAACTTACTTCCTTTTTGACCTTTGTATACAAATTTTACGGTAAAAACACAATGTAAACACCCTTGGGTATGACACACTCTGCGCGAGAACTTAAGGTCGTTTTTTAAACACAACGCCGTCGTTTTGATCATTTCGGAATGTTTACAATTAAAAATTGTTTATACGGTCATTCTGTTTTAAAACCGACATCAAATGTTAGTCATAAATATATATATATAAAACATTAAATTATAAACACCAAATATTTAATGGACATTTTAGAACTTACTTTATTCTTTCTTTCTAAATGCTACTTTAAATAATCCAATACCACTTACTGAGGTAGTCAAAGACTTTATCTAAAATATATTTATTTAGAGTGACTGAAACTTTTAAAACAGCAAAAACATAAGTTGTCTACAAACAAACGAATTTTACAAAAGCAAAATACATTCCCAAAATGAAGAGCTTTCATCCTCTTCAAATATCGAAACCAAGCTTCTTTCATTTGCGAATGTTAGTTTTTAGAATTTCAATGAAACCCTTTTTCCCATCTGCATTTAAATATACTTTACTTTTCCTGTAACACACAGGTATGGACAGTTTTGAAAAAAAAAGAACTAAGGTTCCGGGAGATTTTTTGAATAGATAAAAATATGCGAGCTTTTAACAGTTTAGCCCCAAGGGAGTCAAACAGACGATTCTCATACAGAAGGTAGAAATGGTTTTGGTTCTTCGGTTCAGTTATGTGAGTCAAACCTTTTTCCAATCTCAAAATTGAATTTTTCTAGGAATTGAAAACTTACAGAAGTTTTTCACCGATATATATTTTTTCACAGTGAGGATAAAGTCGGATAGCAAGTATATCTGACTTTCAGAATTTTGCATTTAAATATGAAAGAGCTCTATTTACCTTTTCACAATGAGTACATTTCAAAAAAGTGTGCTATATACAAAAGTATACTAAATTGCTCTGCGTTGGTAAAAGCTTACATTGTATGGATTATGTATATTAGTGTTAAGGTTTGCAATGCCGTGTTATATTTTCAATCAAGGGTTTTCGGGATTACATTAGGCAAATCCTGGGATTATGATTGGACTATTTATTAAAAATACTTATACATTAGCATAATTCAAGTTGCATAGTAAAACTGAAAATATAATTAAAATTGGTTTAACCTTTTACACGCCAATGTTCCAATATTGGAACATCAACTTTGAAATTTTCTGAAAAATTCAATATTATTCATATTGTTCCATAAAAATTATTTTGAAGACAAAAAGTATGGATTAATTTTTTGAAATTGAAGTATTGTTGCTAAATTAAATAATTTATCTGAGAAAAAATTCTAAAAAATACCTTTTTTCCTCTTTTTGATCGGGCAAAATTCAAAAATTCATATAAAATTCAAAATTTAAAAAATATTTTTATTATTTGGTAAAAGTAACTAAAAATGATCATTTTAAATATAGACTGCAAGATATCATAAAAAATATTGTTATTTTTTTTACTATCGGTTTTGAAATTTCAATGTTCCAAAAATGGAACATTGGCGTGTAAAGGTATACTTTTTCACTCAAGGCAATTGTTATGTTTACAGTTCACATAAAAGTGGGAAAAGGTTTCTGAACGCTAAAAACACTTTAGTATGTGTCGGAAGAAAATATTTATGACTTGACTTTCATTTCGGCTCCCTCTCAACTCCCCCCCCCCCCATTTCAACCGTTTCTGGACAATCTAAGTGAATTTCTCAGCTGCTGCAAAAGTAACTACCACGTGCGTTTGTTGATAGTTAGATGTAGCGTATGTCTTATTTGGAGAAGAACGTCACATAATAAGGTTTTATATTATTTTGTGTTACGTCAGTTAGTGAATATCCATTACGCTGATAAGATGACGCATTCATAGCCATTCCGGACTGTAGAAGAGGCTTTGGAATATTTTTATACACAATCAAATGAGAAGAACCTATTAATATTTGTCAATTTCCCCTAGAAGAAAGTGGGTGATTTACTGACGGAGGAAAATATCGATGAAGATACTTTTCAGTCTGTTCTACCAGTAGATGTTTGTTGCAAAATCGAAGTTTCTGCAAGCATAGATGATAAAATACCTCCTGTATGTCAGAAAAGCACAACGAAAAAATGCCTCAAGTGCGAAAAAAGATTGTTTGAGAAATGTTTTCCTAGCTATACATGGACAATAAAAATAGTTTAGGACATAAAAAAACACATATAAGAAAAAACAATAATATATTTTGTCTTTATTTCTCATTTTAAAGAATTTTGGTAAATCTGTATTTTTCTAGTTTTTTTTTTTTTTTTTGCTTTATTATACTATAGCTTTGAGAATTTTGATATGAAGGTTATTTGTTTATTTCTTTGTCCTACTGATGTTTTCCTTTATTGTTTCTAATAAGTGATTGAAATTTTCTGAAATGTATAAATTTCTGTGAATAAATTATATTTTCAACTTAATCTGCTTTATTTTGGAATTATATTTAAAAGTTTACTTCAGATGTGCGCAAACAGGGGACACCCATCGGGGTACATTTAAAAAACTCTGCAGGGGAAAAATGATAGATTTCTCACGATCACACGCAAACATTTAGTTCTTTTCCCCCATTTTAATTTCAGATTTTTTTAGGGCCCATTTCAATTGTTTGGTGGGTATTATGCCCCTCCCCCCTACAACGGGGGAGGAGGGGGTATAATGATGAAACCCCGTTGGGAAATGTTTAATGACACCTCTTGTTAAGATACTACTTCTTAAAAATGTATATAATAACTGATTTTTGAATTTAAATGTCATTCATCGTACTTTTAAGGTATGTGACTACCTTCGGAGCACTTTTTTTGAAATATGTAAAATTTCACTTATGTAAACATATTTTTATTTGTAATGGGACATAAAAGTAAGAATTCAAACACAGTTTTTACAAAGTTATAAATATTTTTGGAAATATAGGGAATTTTGAGTGAAATTTTAGTGAAAAATTGCAATTACGGTAAGGATTGTGTTCAAAATTCTGATACATATATTCTAATAATATTTATACAGTACATAAATAACATCATTTTCTGTGATTATAACTATGAAATTTATAATACTTCTGTAAAGTTTTGGAAATATGTCAATTTTATGCAAAAACTCATTTTTTACAAAAAACTAATGTTATTTTCTCACAAAAAGTGCAATAAAATAAATAAATATATACACAGGTATTAGATTATAGCTTAGACTACAGATAAAACTAAATAAAAGATTCTCTGAAAATTTCAAGTCAATATCTTAAAAAGAAATTTGTAGTCAACCGTACCGTGAAGAAAAAAATTGAAAAACATAGTTTCTCAGAAAATGCATTTAAAGATTTTAATGCTATGTGAAAAATTTTCTACTGATTGTACATTTTTTAAACTCACCATATTTATAGCTCAAGCTCTTTTAAATTTCATGTAAAACTTATTTGGAATTTTTTTTAACCTTTTGCTGTTTTCCTGTGAATTTTATACACTATAACAATTGTCGTTTTTAGCGAAATTTTGGTGAAAAATTGCAGTTACGACAAATTTTTTACACAAAATTCTAATAAGTGTATTCATATAATATTTATACAGCACATAAATAACATCTTTATCTGTGTTAGGTATCAAAAGATTTGTAATACTTGAAAAAGTTTTTTAAATACGCCAAATTGTATGCAAAAACTCATTTTTAAAAAAAATTAATGCTTTTTTTCATAAAAAAGCAATTAAATATTTATATATATATATATATATATATACAGACATTAGATTTTGATTCATAACACAGATAGAACTACACAAAACATGTTCTGAAAATTTCAATTTACTATCTTAAAAATATTTTGTATAGTGAACTTTATCGTGAAGAAAAATATTGAAAAAGTTTCTCGTAAAACACATTAAAAATTTTTTTAACACAAAATAAATACTTTTCTACTTACAAAACATTTTCAAAACTCTCCATATTTATAGGTTAAGCCTTCTTTAGCTTCATTTTTAGCTAATTTTGACTTTTTTTTGACTTTTTGCTGTTTTCTGGAGAGTTTTGTTGAGGGTAATGACTGGCGTTTTGATTTTTGAATACGTTCTGTGTCAATACCCATATAGTTTTTAAGTATCATTGGATCAATTACCATACCTAAATAATTAAATACCATGCAACAGTCCTAAATAACCTGAATTATATAATAGGACAGCAATGTGTGAACCCAAAAACAAAGTTTTCTTGTGAACAAAAATTTCTTTTGGTAAAATAGACCATAATACATTATTAAAACTTTCATTATTATTTTGGGTCATGCCATGGAGCATTTTTTTAAACAAATCTTTATCACAGAGTGCTAAGTAAGTGGGCTTTATCACTTTAATAACTGAATTTGAAAGGCCTGTTGTTTTGTCTATGTGTACTTTTTCATCGCATAATGCTCGTTTATACTTGCACCAGCTGTCTTTCCCTGTAGGACATTGCCCATGCATGGGATTTTGATTGCTAGAGCAGCAGTGAAAGAAAACAGCTATTACAGCAGATTGCATTTTTTCGAGACATCCAACATTGCTACGGATGGCAATCCCGTAATAGTTCTGCAGTTTATCGATAAATTTATCAGTTAGTTTGCCCTTTCCACCAAGTCCTTTGGTGTTCTTTTTTAGTTTCCTTAGACGTGAG
This sequence comes from Trichonephila clavata, assembly GCA_019973975.1. NCBI lineage: Eukaryota > Metazoa > Arthropoda > Arachnida > Araneae > Nephilidae > Trichonephila > Trichonephila clavata. The sequence goes on along the minus strand of BMAO01032016.1, from coordinate 1,442 downwards.
CCTACTCTTTTTTGTATATGACCTATACATTCGAGTTTTGAGACACTGTTTTCCCCATATATATTCTTTCTTGTAAAAAGCCCTTGGAATCCCCATCACCATAGTACTCGGTGTACTGCAAGTCTCGTTTTATCAATGATCTTTCAAAAATTCTAAAGCTCCAACAGCTTCCATATTTCCTGAGGATCCTTTATAGTTTGAGCATTCATGCGCAGATTTCACTTTCATTTCACACATTTTGCAATACTGAGTCATTACTTCCAAATCTAAAATTTTCCCATTATCAATGGAAATAGCTGAGACACAACCATTAAGCGACATATGGCCTCTCCGCTGCCATGTGCCATCTACTGAAACACCACAATTTGTACTTTTTTTTAAATTTCGCACTTCTATTGATGCAGCTTTCATATTTTCTTCAGAACAAAACTGTACTGCTTCCAGCAGTTTGAGTTCATGAGCTCTGAAGGTGTTTTTAGAAATGCAGGGCAAATTTAAAGTACATAGCAACCACTTCTTATCAGCTGTGAATCCCCTGCCAATCAATCTCAATCCAAATACCAATAAAGTATTGAGAGTGAATTTTTTTATTTTCTTTACGGGTGGAAGTAAAGCCAGTCATGAATCCACAACTGCAAGACACACACAAGTTAGAGCAAAGTCCTTCCCTGGAATCTTCTGTTAGTTTCAATCCAGTTGCATAGCATTCCGGACAACACAGGATTGAAATAATTCCCAATAAAGCTTGGAAATCAATAATTCGATTACCTGTAGAACCATGAAATATAGGTTCAGGCACATCAAAAACTGTCATTAGTGCTCAATTTTGCTTCACTTGCAGACGACAGCCTTGTTACTGTTTGGTGCTGACTTGGTAAATCTGTTTCCATAAAACCTTCTCTTTCTAGTCACTTTTTGATCTAGTTTTCGGCATTTTGAAATTATTCACAATGAAATAAAACGTTAAAATTAAATAAAATAAATGAATAAATTGTAAAAATATCAAAAATAATTAGTAATAAAGAAGAACGCTTTCGAATGAACAATGTAAACAAAGTATAGACGATAATAGTATTGCCATTCAATAAAACAAGCTTGAATTAAAAAAAAACAGTTGCCAGATGGAAAAAAAATATTATTAAATAAGTAATGGATACCTTGATCTGTATTTACAATAAGTAATGAATGTTTATCTTGCTTAAAAGTCACGAAAAAGGAGTTCAAACTATTTGTTTACATTTTATGTCTCTTTAAATACCCATTTCCGGTTTTGAAAAATTCCATTTCCGGTTTACTAATTAAGCTATAACTTTGCTCCTAAATATCGTAGGAACTAAAATAAAGTATTTTTGGAATCTTAAATATATGGGCTATAATATAAAAACATAAAAAAAATTTCGAAAAAATTCACCAAACACACGATTTTAGGGTAGTCACATACC
>BMAO01032015.1:0-19210 GCA_019973975.1 Trichonephila clavata | reverse complement strand
GCTAGTTGTAAATTCGTCAGAAATAACACAGAATAAATTTAAATTGAAAAAATAAAACATATAATTAATGTTGAAAAAAATGCATTTCCATCAAGTGCTATATCTATTACATGCTTAAAAAATGTATTTGAACTTGAGTCGATGAATAAAAATTTTTATTAACAATTGAAAATTTGAACAATATATATAATAAATGTATATATGGGATACTGTGAATTTGAAAAGAAAGCCAACGAAGATAGTTTTATTCCTATGAACTGAACACATTTCCCCCTTTCATTTGTTAACTTGTACATTATCTGTGCTAGTTAATATTTCGGCTTTGGGGGGGGTTGAAAATGAGCAGGAAAAGAAATTAGTATACGGCATGTGCTAGTCGATCTGTTTCATGTCCTGGAGGAAACACAAGCTGTATGATGATCCTATGCATTCAGACATCCCAATTAATGAATGGGAATTTTACCAACTTCGGAATTTTTTTTTCCTAACTGGGGCTGCGGATTGGTATTTTTTACCTTTGCAGAGACCTAGTACATTCCCCAGGATCTGGTATCACTTTTTATTGCGGCACCATATAGGCGATACCAATTGGCGCAAGTCATTTTTACACCCAGTTTCCTTCCCATAGGAAAGCACCTGATCTCTGACGATGCGAAATTGCAATTAGGAATTTGATATTGTCGAGAGCACCCACGCAAAACGGACACTCAAGGGATTTTTTACATGCCGCATAATCTTACAACAGGACCACTGTGGATTTCTGCATCATGAAAATCCAATGACTTGGGCCGGGGTTGAACCCGCAACCTTAGGTGCAGAATGCCAGCTACAAACCAACTACGCCACCCAGTTGGCTCGTAATTTCTAATGCTACACTGACTTCGAATTTACGTGACTTTCTTTAAAAATAAAAGTTTTATCCAAAGCTGTTAAGAGATTAAAATAATGTTTTTTTCCGATATTAATATATCGAAACGTAAATTGAGCTTTTTTTTTCACTTAAAAAAGATCCAAAAATTGTCAGATTATATACCTAAATATACATGATATATTAAATGTTTTTCTGATTAATAATTTACGAATGTAAAAAATAAGTAAACTAATAACAAAATATGTCTTAATTTTTTTTTGTTACATCTTACCGCATAAAACAAAAAATTTACAGATTTTTTCTTATCGTAAATGTTTAAGTAAATTAACTATGGTAAAATTTCAAAAGGGATAGCTTCAGAATCTTATCTGAATAACTTTCATATTGCTAAATTACATTGTAATTAAACATAAAGTTAAAATTAAATAATGAAACTCAGATTTTTATAATTAAAGCTAATTATTACGCGAATTTTTTTCTTTTGGTTTGGTAATTCAATCTCATCATTTTTTTTTATTTCAATGTTTCATATTTAATTTTAAAGATTTTCTACGAAACGTCTTACAACTGATTCTACGATTGAATTTTCATCACTTTCATTTCAAAAACGGAAAATGAATTGTTCCTATCATTATTATTAATACTTTCTTCCTTTATTTCCTAATTAAAACAGATTGTTTTCAGATAATTTAATTATTAACAACCTGAAAATTAAGAAACTTCTTCAGGACTTATAAGTCTTTTTTACTTTAGTAACATTCATTGTTTCTTTTATTAATTCATTACTACATAATTCAGAAGATTATTTTAATCTACTTACTTTTCAAATTTAAAAAAAATCATTTGTTTTTGTGGTGTACCAAAAACATAACTTAATTTGACAAAAACAATTTTTACCTAGAAGTTAATAACATCTTTGATATCGTCACAATTCAAGGAGTGTTTTTTCAAAAGAAAAAATAAATATGAGTGCCTTTGATGTTACGAAAATCAAAGTCTGGTTGATCTGCTGTAAAGTTGAAAGGTATACTCTGTAAGAACCAACAATACTTAAAAGCACAACTGAAAGAGTACTTGAATTTTTCATTACTTTGATTTAAAACACGCCTCTCTGTCTTTTTTTTTTCTTATTGAACAAGATTAAGTTAACTTTAAGGTGTCTTATGTTTTCCATGCTTCTTTTTTTAGTAAAAATCAATCTACCCATTAAAAGACTTTCGAGAACAATACGCTAATTAAATAAAAACAGAAATTTAAAATAAGAGAATGAATTTTTTTATAATATTGTAATGCTTGTCGGTTCCTGCTTCCTTCTAATCCCCCTTGCCTACTCTTGGACCCCGCTAGATGTGTGGGAGGAACTGAATTATTAGTAAACATGATTCACTCTATTTTATTGTCACGAAAATATCAAGCAAGCACAATAATATTCTAATTAAGATAAATGATCAGATGGCAGAGCGCGAAGGGGAGACTCGTCAGCCTGGGGATAATAATACGGACTCTCAACTGATTCCACGCTAACCTATACAAGCTCAATATAAACTACGTCGCGCATTAATAAGCTAAACTGCTATTTAAACAAGGATAACGATACCTGTACTCTTATGAGTCCTCCAGTTGAGGCCTTGAATGCGATCCTTATCCGAATTTAATCACCGTCGAGTGAAGCTCTCTTAGACTTCTTCGACTGATAAACTCCGATTTGCACTTATTAATTTCACGATCCTCCACTCACAAACTAACTCTCAAAACTCACGAATACAGAAGTTATATAATATACTTATTTTGCAAAATCAAGTTTCTTTGCTTCGTGAAAGTTGGTTGGTAATATTATTGTCCCAGAAAAGTCCCAAGTGGTTAGTTATAGACGCGTATAGATCCGTCACACACAATCTCTCACTGTATACACAATGAAAACTTTTTCGAAAAAGTTTATCTCAACAGCCTTAACTTTTGATGAGGTCGCGGTAGCCTAGTGGTCACGAACTCGAGCCAAGCATGTCACGAATTCGAACCCTAGTGCCACTAAAGTCCCATTGTTTAGTGTACGGTTTTAAGCACGTGAAATCTGTCATTGCTTAATGTTCTCTTTGGGGGGGGGGGGGTGTAGAAATTCGCAGAGGGGATGTCAATTGAGGTGTTGTCCTTGTCACTTCATTATGGCTCAAAATGACGAGGTCCATTTATGTTTCTCAAACAATATATTGTAGCTTCATGGTTTAACTCTTGGTTAACAATGTGAGTATACTTTGAAGTTAATTTCTTGTTTTCTTTAGCAAAAAAGATATCTCCAGTAAAATTCAGTAATATTTCTCTTCCCTCCCTTTTCTCTCTTTATTTATTTATTTGTTCCACGCTGCTGCTTTCTTCCTTTATGGTTTTTTTTTAAGAAAAAGGGGGAGGAGATATCAAAAAAATAATCCTCCTTCCAGTGCTGAATCATTTCCTTTTCTTTAAACTGAAAGACTAATTAAGAAATAAAAATATCAACAAGAAGTGGTGGCTTCAACTAAAATATGATTCGAAAGAAATATTTTATTATTATTATACTAATATTTATGTTTCCTGTCTTTTTCTCTTTTGGTCTGTGTGGTGTAATTGTATTGGATAATTTTATTGTAAGTTGGAATATGTATTTTCTTTCTTCCATCTCTTATACTCCTTATAAGTTTTCCTTTATTATTATTATACTTGCTTTGTATATTAGTTTTATGTTCAAGTACACATATGTATATTGAGCTGTTACCTTTAAATTTATGTTTTGTTATTTAACTGTGTTCTGCTGTTTAAAATGTAAACTTTTTTTTCAATAAAGATTGGCGTGGGGGTGTTGTTTCCCGAGGGATCGGTTTGTAGCTCTAAACCTTTTCGGTGAGCTTGGTTTCTTTGGGCATTCCACCATTAGCCCCTTGTAGCTTTATGCAGTAACATTAATAAACACTCACTCCATTTCTTCGTCTACATTACTATGCGTGATAATTATTTCGTTCTGTGCAAAAATTATGCAATAAAGATATCTATTTATTCATTTAGGCTAAATTTAATTAAGTAAGAGGGTGTTGAGAAAAATACATAACAACGTGCTCAATAGAATATCTTTTTTGAATTAAATAATTAAAACATGAATACAGAAGTGAATCTTCCCTTGACTTGGGATTTTTAAGTGAGATGTCTTTTCAGCAGAATATGATTATTTAAGGGATATGGTACCCTAAAAATCATCAACCTGTCGAAAATTTTTTATTGGCTTATTTGATACCCCGATTCTTTATAAATATGCCAGGAAAATTTCAAAGCTGTATCTGCATTTTTTACCAAGTTATGGAGCAATGTTTGATGCTGGACAGCAACTACCATGTCACCACATTTCAGATTATCTGCTAGAAAAGAGCCTGATAAAAAAATGAATTAATTATTTTTCTACTGCACATCAATGAGACTGACATTATATATGCAGTAACAAATCATTTCAAGAAAGAATTGTGCAATTCATGCAAAAATTCTAGTTTGTGAATTATTTATTGGAAGAGCAAATGGATTTGGTTAAGATTTAAACGTTGTGAGTGATTTTATGATATTATTATGGATGAAATTAAAACTTCAAACGATTCTCCCAAAACACAAATACAAATCTCATTTTGATAACTCAGATAATTAAAATCTAATTCGCAAGAATAGAAAAACTCTCCATTTTTATATATTTGTTTTGGTGATATATATATATCCCATGAGTGTGAAATTCAACAACTTTTATTATTAAAATATTGTAAGATATTTATTTAAACAAATCACATATACAGTTCTTAGATTTTGATATATTTTACTTATAAATGTATTTGATTTTGCTTTCTATTCGTGTACAATATTTAACATGCGAAGGTTTTTAAAATCATGGAAATAAAAAATAAAAGCATAAACATTTTTTGTACTGTTGTGCATTAGTCTGAGCATGGAATTAGCTCTGAGTGTGTGTATTTATTTTTTTATAATTATTAAGATAAAGTTTATGAAATATTGATCTTTCACTCGTTTTCTTCTATATATTCATTATGGCAGTATACTGTTTAATTGTTCTAACATTTGTGCAATTTTTTATGGTAAGCAGTTTTAAATAGCTAATTAACATTTCATAAAAGTTTCAGACTACTCGATGAATATTAATCATGCTATTCATTGAATGAAAACTTCAAACTCATATTTCTCCATGTTGTATTTTTGTACATATTCTGTTATTCAAAACCCTAAGCTTTTTTGATAATTGAAGTATGGGTTTGAAATTTTTTTATACATGTTTTGAACTGTATGTTTTATAACACTGTGCATGGAAATTAGCTGTAACATGTTTAGTACTTTTTCTAAAAAATTTCAAAATCAAAATTTAATGTTTTTTTTGAGATTTTTTGGAAGTTTAACTATAAAAAAATTAATAAAAAATTAAAGAGCAGCAGCAGAAAAAAAAAACATGCACAGTTTTATGTAGTATTTTACAAGGTATTTGGAAAAAAATATTTGAAAGAAAAGAGACATATTTAAAAAAGCCTTAGGTTTTAAAAATGTTTTAAAAAGTTCAAAAAATTTAGATTTTACAAACATTTTGCAACAATTTAAAATTTTTTGTATGGAATTCTTATTTCATATTAACTTTTATTAAATACAATTAAAACCAAATATCAATTATTAAAAATAAAAAAAAATTGTGAAGATGGTACCATATGCTTTAATGCAAAACACTCAATGCAATGTCATAATTTTATAATGTACACTGCTGGCCACCGTAAATGCAACACCAAGAAAGAGACAAGAGATAGCATAAAAATATTTATTTTGTAGATAACATGTTGACCAAGTATCAATGATTAAATTTTATAGACTTCTGTGAAGTGTGGTTCCTGCCAGAATCAGTACCCAGAGTAGCCACCATTGTTGGAGATCACCGCTTGCCACACGCCTCGGCATTGATTCAAAGAGACTTTGGATGTGTTCTTGAAGTACGGCAGACCAAGCAGCTTCCACATGTTGCAAAGTTGATCTGGTGTGGCAGCTCGGGGTGTAATCTGGGTCAATGGATGAGCAACCATGGACCACATGTTTTCTATCGGCAAAACATCCGGAGAGAAGCCAGGCCAGGGAAGCAATTCAATCTGGTGATTGACGAAGAACCTTTGGAAAATGCGTGCCACGTGTGGTCACGCGTTATCCTGTTGAAATATGGCTGTGGCCAAGCCTGAAGGTAAGGAAGGACAACTGGCTCAACACCTCGGAGATGTAACGCTGGCTGTTTAAAGTACCGGCAATGATTACTAGAGGAGTGCGAGAGTGATATCCAATACCGCCCCATACTATAGTACCTGGTGCAGGACCAGTGTGGCGGTGCATAACGCAGCTGTTCAGCATCCTCTCTCCACGGTGTCTCCAGACTCGAATCCGACCATCGTGGTGTTGCAGACAGATGCGTGACTCGTCAGTGAAGACAATTTAATTCCATTCTGCCACCACGTCCTTCTTTCATCACACCATTGGCGGCGGAGACGTCTGTGTTCTGTGTCAAGGGTAGAACCAAGCAATGGACGTCTTGCGAACAGACCACTCTGCTGTAAACGGCGTCGAATGGTACGCGCAGACACTGAATGATGCGTTACAGCTCAATGATGCTGTGCCATGGTTCGTGATGTGACTGAGCGATCCGTCACTGCCATGCGCACAATTTGCCTTTCCTCACGTAAATGGTGTACTGAGGTGGATGCGATCGACCACGTCGGTCCGTCGTACTCTCCTGCATGCAACGTCACATATCCGCATTACAGTTGTTTGGTTTCGTCCAACACGACTACCAATTTTCCCTAAGATAATCCACAATATCGGTAGCCACCTATCCTTCCTCTGTCGAACTCGGATACTTGATCAAAAGCTGGTCGCTGTTTTCTACGAACATAACTGATCGTTTTTTCAAAAAACCACAAGAAAACACAATTGCTGAACTTGAAACCGTCGAAATCTCCAAGCCTTAAATAGCGCTTTGAGATAGTGCCATAAGCGTGTTGTGATGTGTATCTACGCTCAAATTCTAATCATTTGCATATCTCACTCCGCTAATGCATGTTGTAAATTTTCACGTTATTTGCGTGCTTCTTCAGGGTGTTGCATTTACGGTGGCCAGCAGTGTAATTATTTTAGATAATGCACGTAATTCCTTCCATTTACAAATAATACTTATAAGTGTTTCATATTGTTTAAAAAATGTTCAGCGACGTTTATATCAATTTATTCCTTTGCACTTAATTAAAAGTAATAAATTTATTACTAGATGGTATACCCGTTCTTCGCACGGATGAATTGAGAAATTAAACGATGCAGATTGAAGACAAAGAAGTTTTTAATGAATTAATTTACGTGAATTGCAAATTAAACAACAACAAAAAAAGCCTTTTGCTTATCTCAGCTGAACAGAAAAACCATATACGTTAAATTTGTCTAAAGGTCTAATAGCTGATAAAAATGTTTTTTATTTATTTATAACACCCCGTAACTCTCTTGTGGGTCAATTTCTGAAACACCTTCCTAAGCTGATCTCTGTCAGCGAAAGTAACATATATTACAAGTTTTGTGTATGAACGCTTAAAATAGTGTTAATAATTATATCTGGATGTGTAATATGTTAATATTATTTTCTGTTGTATTTATTTAATGTTAAAATTGTAAGATTCTCAAGCAACGCCGTTCTTTGCATATAATGACGATTCAATGGAAACAGCGAAATGTTGCGATTGAACGAAGTTGACATCACTTTTGGCGACCACGTTGGCAACTTGGCGATTTATTGAATGATGCATAAGTTGCTTTTCTATAGCGCCACCTAGGGGGAACTGCAAACAAAAAAGATAGTACAAAAATTTTTCCACAAAAAATACATAAGCATGCCCATTTTATAGTGATCGGTTGAACGGTGTTGGAGTGAAGCGATTTCATATATTAAAACATTCATTTATAGATCCATTATTTATCCACATTGATGATGTTGGAAGGACAATTTTTCTGAGTAAAAAAATCTCAAACAATGCTTTAAATGCAAGAATAATTAACGTTAGTAAATGTTATATTTGTAATACCGGAGCTACTGGTATATTGAGTGATTGCTTATTTCATGCACTATAAAGCAAAACGATGGCTGTCGGCTATGGACCTCGTAATTTTAAGCCTTCTTCAAGTGACGAGGGTGACACATTAGTTGACACTCCATTTCCGAACTTTCACACCACACCAAAGAAGAGGATTTTGAGTGTACACATATATAACGTGCATCAGCTCCTCTATACGGTATGTCTTCAGTGGCACTGGGGCTCGAACTCACGATACGCTAGTCACGATACGTAACCATGCTATGACCACTAGGCTACCGCAACCGAAGAAGTTATTGAAGAAGTTCTGTAATCAATAAACCTTAACTAAGAGGATCATTAAAGATGAAAACCTCTAAATATTCAAACTTTTTCTATCAAACATAAATTTCTATCTTATTTCATATTGTGTAAATATAATGTCAACACATTTTAGTCATTCAAATAGGGCAGTTTTAGCTGCAATCGTACTTAATCCTTTTTTTTTTTTTTTTTGACAGCTGAAAATTTTGTATACCGTACTTACATCTGTTTAGATTTCCTTAAGGTATCCGACTGGTTGCGACAACTTTTTTTTTTTTAAAAAAGGAGATATGGGATTTTTTGTTATTTCTAGATTTGTTTAGTGCATTTTAAGAAAAATGTGCTAAAATTAAGAAGAGAAAAAGAAATTATTCTTACTAAAATGGGGAAAAAATAGGTAAAAATTGATAAAAAAAAAAATAGCATAAAACGCGATCTATTCTGTACCAAAGGTTTATGAACAAATTTTCCATTTTTTCAATCTAATGTGTTGCTATATTATTCAATTTTAAAATGACCTTCAGGATAAGAGATATTTTCTTTTTTACAAAAACTAGAGCACTTTATCTCGGTTACTATATGAAATGCTTAAAAAGACAGTGATTATATTCACATAAGGACTGTCAATTTTGTAATAAAACAGTGATTGATAAATCTGAAGGTTAAAACAAATTCTACTATTTTACAGAACTTACAGAAAAATTTCAGTGAATTATGTTCAAAACTTTTTTTAGCAATCACTGACCCCGTTTGATTATTTTCAAAAAATCACATTTCGTGTAAAACTCGTTTTAAGTATGGCATCTTGGTTAACGTAATGACGTCTGCTTTTACTAAAACATTTGTAGTTTTGTTCTAGTGAACGGAAAATGAAAAACTTAGTATTTTTTATAAAGCTAATAAGATGGTCCATAAAATAAAGTCATAAAAAAAATTGTGAATTTTGGCAAAATTCACAATTTTGGGTAGTCGGATTCTTTAACACCCAGAGTAAATTGTTAATAAAAAAAATTGTTTAAATGTTTAAAAAAAATTGTTTTTAATGCGTAACCGAGTGTAACTCTACTTGTTTGTAGACTTTTGTGTCTCGGTATCCTAGTGGTTATGGATATGATTACGAACTCATGGCTGGCGTATTATAAGTTCGAACCCTAGTGCCATTGAAGACCACCGTGTAGAGGAGCTGAGGCACATTAAATCTGTTGTGGTTTAATGTCATCCAATGGGCGTGATGTGGAAGTTCGGAAAGGGGGTCAGCTCTAGTGTTGTCCTCTTCACTTGACCGTTGTTTTGAATTACCAACTTCCGTCACCAATTGCCCTTTCGGGTGAGCTAGGTTTCCTTGGGCATTCCGCCAATAGCCCTCGTCTTGCGTCAGAGGGCGACGTTAGTGAACACTCACTTGAGAGCTTTAGTTTAAATAAACTTCACTTAATATATATGTTTTTTCTTCTTTAGTCCATGAACTTGTTTTATATCTTTTATGTAGAGTGATAGAGGGAATATTAACGTCGGACTGTTCAGCTACATCAGGGCTTTTGGCGAAGGACGCGTAATTTTGAACCACGGTCAAGTGACGCGGATAACACTGAGCTGGCACCCCGCTCCTAACTACCACACCACACCAACTGGAGGACGTTTGAGCTCTTGCAGATTTAATGTGCATCGCTCCCTACACGGTGGGCCTTCAGTGGTACTGGCCTCGAACTCATGACATGACCACTTGGCTACCGAGGCCATACCTTTTATGTTAACTGTTTACGAAATAAAAATGTTTGTAGTCTCTAAAATAAACTTCAACGGACAGTATTTGTTGAAGAAACATGGAGGATGTGAGAATTGAACTTGAATATTGTTGATTGCTATATTGAAGATTAGCACTGTGGTCATATTGCATCGAATTCGGTGTATCGCAAAGTAAAAGGATTACATTTTTTGAAATGGCGAATGCTCATTTACCTCTAGCACGTGTAAGGTAAGCTGAGCTTGTACATTACTTGAATTTCAAATAATGTTAATATAATTTGCTTTAAAAAACTGTAAAATGTTTACTGAGGTAATAGAAAAAAATTAGTTCTAAACGTACCACATTGCAGAAATTAACTTAAATAAATTAAATAATTGTTAATTAGACAATTTGTATTATCTTGTGTATCTCGATTTTTTTGGATAAAGTAAAAAGTTTAAGATACTTGGTCAGGATATTAAAAAATTCCTTCCTGTTGAATTTTATTGAAAAAGAAATAATTTTGCGAAATTAGTTTTAAAAAATGTTTAAGGTTACCAAGACGAATATTGTGATATCTTGAAAAAAGTTTAGCTTCTTAGACAATGCAGAAGCAAATAATTCTTCAAATCGAAATGAAAAGAATTTGGGTTAATTATGTTCTCAGAAATAAATACTCAATTAAGTTGCCTAACTCAACCGACCGAGATTAGGTTAGATTACTTCATTAATATTATAACATTGTAGCATATGAATAAATACTTATAAAAACTGTGGCATGCATTTTGAATAAAAATTTATTTTTCAAGTTATACTTATACTTCATGTTCTTTTATTTTATATGGTTTCCATGAAATATAGGATTCCTATGTCAATTTAGTACGTGTAAATTTTTCTGATGTTCTACAATTATCACGACGTTCCATATTAATTTACATTTGTTTTTACGCTGTTCTTACTTTATTTGTAGGATTTGAAAATCAAACATTTTTTAAAAATGCAAGATTTTTTATTTAATTTTGGAAATTAAAATATTTTTAATAATAGTAACAGTCGGAAATTTTATGTATATTAATAGACGTCAATAGTTTACCAAACCACCAGTCAGTGAAAAACGACCAAATATAAATAATAAATGGATGCTAATGTGATACAGTGCTATACAAGCTATGTTGTTGTTTATGTTCGCCCAGATAGTTGATAACATTACAATATGGTTACCTGGATATTTTTATCGTGTGCTAATGTGATTGCCAAAAGGATAACGTATATTGGAGTTTAGTTCAATTGGATTTTTTTCCCCATGGTAGCCCTGTTAATTTCAGACTATTTTAATTAGATTTCTGTAAAAATGTAACCATTTCCATTGCATTTGTTCTTCAAGCTACTATTTCAATCTTCAGTTGTATTTTGTGCTATTTTTGGAAGCGGATATTTCTAATAACTTTGGAGAGAGAGAGCCAGGATATTTTCTTGCAAAACAATGAGTGCTGTGCTTTTAATTATTGCTCTAAATTGCACGTTTTTACTTTATTTTACTTTTTAATACTTTTTTGAACGTTCCTTCTCAAAGAAATTCCTTTAAGAAACTCGCAGTTCTTGGAATATTGCAAGTTATCAACACTGATTAATTGTTATTCATTATTAATTTTAATACATGAAACTAGTTTGATATCACGGGGAAAGGCACCAAGCGCAGAATGGCGCGATTTCTTAATCATGCAAAGCAGCGTCTGTTGTCGTTGGAATGGAATTCAAGATGGCGACCTAGTGGTAAGAAAATCGTCAGTAAGATAGTTGTAAAGCGTTGGTGTGACAATACATTGAGATATATTTTTAATGGAGAATACAGGAAGAGATTGGGAATAACCAAAATCAATCAATAAATAATAAATATAAATATAATAAAGTTACATGTGCTAATAATATTATGCAGTATATAATAATCTAATTTATTTTAATGATTTTCTAAATATTCATACAGTATGATTTAATAATTATTATATATATATATTAATAATCATACTATGGTTTAGTAATTATAAGAAAGAATAATCATCGTATTGTAATATAATAAAAATTATTCATTAGAATACTCATAAATATAAATAAATAACAATTATAAATGAATAACATATGTAATGTTTATAAAATATATATATTACAAATAATGAATATTATGATTATTACATATAAAAATATATTTATATATCATATTATTAATAAAATAATTACATATATAAAAATTAATAATGACTGTCAATTAAAAAGTACTGACAATTTGCAATGTTCCAAAATCCGCAAGTTCCTTCAACGAATTTCATCAAACAAGGAACATTAAAAAAATATTTTTAACAAGTAAAATAGAAAATGGACGATTTATAGCAATAATTAAAAGTTCAACACTCATCCTTAAAAAAGAATATCATAGTACTCACCCATGTTAGAAATATATGTATTCGAAAATAGCATTAAATAAAACAAAATACTGAAATAATAGCTTGATTCGAAAATGCAATGAAAGCGGTTAAATTGTTAAAGGAATCTAATTAAAATCGTCTGAAATTAATAGGACTACCGCGGAAACTAAACAAATTATTTCTAACGTATGTTATCTCCATGGCAACCACATCGTCAGACGATAAAAATATCAAGGTAACCATATTGTAAGGTTATCGCCTATCTTGGCGAACATACACAACTTGGCGCGTGCCCCGTGATGTTTAGCTAGCACCTTATAATATTTTTTATATCAATATTTATTATTGATTGATATTTGTTTTTTTTTATTTATTCCTATATTCTCCATTTATAATATTATTCAAAACAGTTCTTGATAATTTTCTGACGATTTGTTGCCGCTAGGCCACCATCTTGAATTTCATGTTACTCGACAAAAAGCACTGCTTGGTGTGATTAAAGAATCGCGCCCAACAGCGCTTTGCGCGTAGCACCCCAGTATCAAATTAGCTCCACATAATTTGTAATTATCTCGCTTTTATACATTTTTTATACTGGAACCATTTTGAAAGGTTCCATACTTTTTTCTTATACTGTAATGTTAAGTAGCTTAAACGAAAAAAATATGCATTTGAAATGTTTCTGTATTTTAGAATCATAGATCAATAAACACAAGCTGCACGTATCTAACATTAGAATTTTAAATAAAAATCAAGATACAATTGCTGTATAAAAAATGTTTGGAATTTGATCCTTTGTGGTTTGAATCTAAGCGATAGTACCCATAAAATAACACCACTGAATATTGTTTTTTCGAAATTTTTTTTTTTTTTTTAAAAATAATTAAAAAGGGATTCTTTCTCAGAGAATTTATTTCACGTTAATGGCTATTTATCATGTATAGATAGAACCAGAGGCGGGTAAAATACTAGGAGAGTCAACGCTCTTGGCGACAAAATTGAAAAAGCGCCAAGCCAGAATGAGATGTCGCCAAGCGAAACCGACAATGGCTTAAAGTAAATATAGCGGGGAAAGGTGGATGCGTTATAAAAATATTTGTGAGCAATACAGAAATTAATTAAAAATATATAAGATAAAAATTTAAAAAACAGCACTTACTTTTTTACTGCTGATCTTTTCCGAGTGGAGTGTACAGCGTGACAGTAGATTTAAAAAAAATAAACCTTGAAGGTCTCATCACTAAACGAATGATCGTGTGAACACCGTCATATATATATTCTCTCTCTCTGCGATGTAATGATCGAATATACCTTCGGCGTTGCTGGTACAGTTTCAACGAAAACGTTTAATTGGTGGCCATGTACCCTCAATAGAATTTGTGTGAGCACCGGTATCAGGATTTTAAAAACATATACTATAGTTGACCTCCAAATGTTTAAAACCCTCATCTGACAAGGTGCACATTTGCACCTTTCATCTCCATCATCCAAAACAACTTTCGATCGTATAATCCCATTTTCTCATTACATTTAGGGCCTTCATAACTCAAAGCAATCAATCCTTCCTTCATACACCCCTAGTCAATAAATTTATCTCTTACCTATCGGATTCAACAAAGTAAAAAATTTCAAGGTAGGGTTCGGCAACCTATGGCACCACGTGGTACATTTTTCAGTAGAACTCTTCACTACTCTACAAATTTGTCAATTTTTGAGTGGATGGAAGTTGGATAAATTTCTATAGAACCTTATTTCACAAACATCTTTGCAATTACGAAAAAATATGCAAGATAAATCCAAAGAAAACAAAGGTTAATTTACAGTTATTTTGTAAACTATTGAATGTCATTGCTGGAGAGATTTATTCTTTGAAGAGAGAAAATTGCATGCACTCTGCTTTCAGCTTTTGGTTCTACGTATCTGTGGGAAAAATATTTTCCTTATATGAAAAATATTTAGAGAACTCGAAAAATTGCTTAACTAATTGTACAGAATCGTGTCAAATTGGAATTGTCAATTCAAACACATTATTTCTCTGATTTTGCGATATGAAAGTAGAGGAGTGCAAGAACTAGGTTCGCACTAAAATTTTTATTTAACTATAATGAAGGGAAATACTTATATTTCATGTGTTTTCTATTTCTTAATTGTATCCATATGTTGAAAAATACATAAAATATGCACAACTTTATTTTAATTTTTGTCGAAGAAATAGTTATATTTTATGCTGTTTATTTTTTATGTTACGCTTTTTATGCTATCAGATATATTTGAGAAATATCTTTAAATGATGCAAAACTAATACACAATAAAACTATAAATACCCACCTACCTATTATTCATCTCTATTCTCTAACGTTGCATGCGTTATCGTGGGAATTGAATTGTTTCAAAAATGTCCTACTGTGAGTACGCTGAATTAGATTGATTAGGCACTCCACAGCTAAAAGGTTGTCACCTTTGTTCTAAGGTATATTCACTCCCACGCGCAGCCATAGTTCCAGCTCGGTGCCCAACAACATAATGACGAAATTCGAAATTTCCAGAAATAGTTAGGTTGACCATATCTAGTGTATCAAAGTAGGGTTACCAAGAGGTCGCAATTATCTCCAACCAAAATAATTCGCGCCAAGAGTCTGGGCTCTCTTACGACGGAATTCCAGAGGCGGATTAAGGTAGTTGGAGGCCCCTTGGTGGTAAAAGATTTCAGGCCCATGGGCTCAAGAATTTAAAAACTAAAGTAGTGAAAAGAGTCTCTTATACTTTAAATTCTCAAAATAAAATGTATTGCTAATAATAAAACTCAACGGCTAAAGAAACATCTTAACTGTATGCAAAAAAAATTAAAAACCTTACCGAATAGCTTACAGTTTTGCTATACAACCCGATTTCTCTTTGGCAAATTCATGAATTATTTTAACCATATTTATTTCGTCGCAAACATTTTGTTCCGTATATAATATGGCCATGTACAATTTGTCTTTTCTCCCATAGTGTTTTATAAATTATTTTTAACACGTCTCTTAAAACGGAAAAAGATGTTTCACCTGACGCATTCGATATATCGGCAATGTTAAAAATATTTTAAAAGTATTTCGACATCAGGATTTCTCTTGCAACTCGATAATTTCTAGTGGTGGTTTTCATTGTATCTTTGTTTTCTTTTCATTTCTTGTTCCAATTCATATCGTCAAAATCAAGATTCGATATCATATTTGTAAGTTTCCATTAATTTTGTGTAGCTTTCTTTTTAATTTCAGGTTTTAATCTCTCGTCAAAATTATAATAAAGTGTTCAATAATAGTACGATAATTCTGAGCTAGCTCTTCGGGATAGTAATTCTTTCAGCCTATCGCATATGACATAGAATGAATTCTCTATGAAATTTTCCCTTTTTTCAAAATTTCACATAACCGACTTCTCTACTCTCACTAAAAATATTTTGTACATTTTTACTGTCTGTGGGCTTGTCCAACTTCTTCATAAGAGAGCCCTGATAAATCAGTTTCTCCTTGTTCTATTTTTCAGATTCATTTCTGAAATTTTGAACATAATTTCCAAGACATTTTAGTAAGCTAGATACTTCTAATTATTCACACTCAACTTATTACATGATTTTCTAGAAGCATTTTTCTCTAGAGTATGGTATTCCCAATTATGGTCATTAGGGAAGTTTCATATTTTTCCACCTGTTTCAAAAGGGAAGCAGAGAGCCTACAGTACTGTAGTGTTTTTCCCCACATTCCTATCACGGATTACAACCAAGACCACTTTTATTTATCTTTATGTTGCTATTAAGGCCTAAATCCAACTAACTTGAAACATTTTGACAGAAATATCTTTTATTACTTAACTTCATTTTATTGCATTTAATTTCATTAGTAAAATACACTGAGGGAAATAAAAATCACATCACAAAAAAGGATTTGTGCTATATCGAAGAAATTTGGTAGGCGTGTTTATATATCTGAAAGATGACTTTGATTCAAATTCAGGGGCGTAGCTACTGCCATATCAATGATACATGAACCCCAACATGTGCAACTACATTCCTACTAACACGGCTCTTATATCTAAAAAAACGGGCCCCGAAAGAATTTGATACAGAGCCCACTCAGAACTACTACGTCAGAGTTGAAATTTCTCGTTAGGCACAAAATTGTGGCGCTAGTGTCGCAACGTGGAGCATGCGAATGATGTGTACTTTAAATACGCACCATAAAGTTCATGAGTGGTATTTATCTTTGAGATTTGACGTAGTGTGTTGATGTTAGTTCAAAATGACTTTAAGACGACAAAGAAGCCATTTTCAGCAGCTCTCTGAGTTTGATTGAGGTAATGTAATAGAGCTTAAAAAATTGGATTTTCTTCCCGTGATATTACAGAAAGACTTGGAAGGAATGTATCCACTGTGTATGATTTTTTGGCCGCAGTGATTCCGGGAAGGCATTACTTCAAGAAAACTATGTTTCAATTACGTACGGGTCACCACTGATACAGAAGACCACAGTATTCATCGCATGGCTGGGGAATTTAGTGCATCTACAGCAGAACTTAGTTTTTTCTGGCACCAGTGAAATGTAACAAATCAATCGTTTGAGAAATATCTCCCAGCCAGACGCCTTATAGCGTTCATATCATTAAATCATTGACATGTGATTTTCTTTGATGTTTCACTAGAGATCATTGGAGAGTGCAGTGACAATGTGTTGTGTTCTCGATTAAAACCGTTTCTGTCTTGGTGCCAGTGATGCAGTGGCGTAACGGAGAGTATTAGGGGCCTCCTGCAAAGTCAGAATTTGGGCCCTAAGCCATAGTTGATGTCAGTCAGTCCTTGGAGCCCTAGAATCCTAGCAAACCCTCGCGATGCGGGGGTTGAGAGATGTATCGTACGCCCCAGTAGTGATGGCTGTATATTGATTAGAAGAAAGGCAGGTCACAACGCCTGCAAACAATCTTTCTCTCACCTAAATATACAGGGCATGCACCTACAGTTATGGTCTAGCGTTAACATTTTTTTTATGTGCAACATCTTTACTCTCGGTTGCTGGATATTTGTCCCTCAGGGGCTCACCTTCTTTAGGTGAGTATGGGTGTCACAATCCCGAGGTGCCCTAGTGATCTTTTCCTTTTCCCACGGGGTTTACTGTCTTTGGTAAACACGGGCTTCACGAACCCGGGGTACCCTAGTGATCCTTCTCTATTTTCGACCCTCTTTCTTGTCATTCAATTCATTCTTTCTTTCTCTTTCCGTCTAGACCACAGATATTAAAACAAATGTTTGGCGTAGTATAGCCGAAATCGGCTCTTGCGCAATTAAACCGCAAAACCACTCACTCGCTGGATATTTGTTGGGTGATTTCGTGAAAAGGGATGGAAATGCGTAACAGGAAGTCGGGGGAAGCACGCGCTGTTTGATTTGACCAATTCCGCGCCTTGGGGATGACTCTTCGCTAGCCTCGTCTCAGGGTCCAACTCTACTAGCAGTTAAGACGCCCGCCTACCGCACACACCAGTAAGTCTTATTAGATTTCATCCAGAATAAACTTGATTATTACTCTCAAATGTGTAAGTCTCAGGGCTCGTTGTGTTTCAAATCTCAGGATATATTTATACATGTGTAAACTATATATTTAAAAAAAATAATTATATTTCCTGGTAAGCGTCTGACAAAGCTCATCATTCTTAAAAAAAATAGGAGTAAGTAATATGGAATTATTTGAATAAATATTTAAGTGCTTATCATTTCATACTTTGAGGTTAATTCCTGTCGCTGTCAATAAAATATCTTTAATTGTGATTAAAAAGATTTCTCAATTAAAAAAAAACTAATTAAGTAAACGGGTATTTTTGATCTTTAATATTTCTAATTTTTAAGCATGCGCTTCAGGCAATGGCAACTTTCATTCCTTCCCCTGCGGAAGGGCACGACAACAACAACAAGCATGCGCTTGACGGTGTTTCTTCGCTACCCTCGTCTGAGGGTCCAACTGTAGTAGCAATTAAGACGCCCGCCTACCGCACATACCAGCAAGTCTTGTCATTTTGGTGGTCGCACATACATTTTTCTCCGAATCAGTTAAAAAAATTAAAGATTTCTTGCATTTTGTACTTTTACCGTATACAAAGGTGGTTCTGCTCTTTTTTTAAAAAAAAAAACTATCACTTGCTTCCCATGATTTTGAGTGGTGATTTTAACGTTAACTTCAGTTTGCCCAGAAGCTGAGACGCTCATAGCTTTTCTGAAAGATTAACTCAAGCACGAAATGAACACTAATCGAAATGTTTCGACAACTAACAGTGGTACTTTTATTGACGCCGGTTTTCAACGGATTTTTTAAATTCTTTGAAATTACAAGTATATGTGTCATACTTTAGTTTTCAATAAATCTATTGTCTCCGCTCTTCCCCAAATGGAACAATAATAAATATTTTTGATAAAAAACTGCATTACTCCTTGTGTTAAAGAAATAAAATTTTTCATTAAAGATATAATTATTCAATAAAAAATTATTTCCAGTCATACCCGATTCATTTCTTTCAGGATTAAAGTCACTATTGCGTATTTACCATGATAAAAAGTCAGATGTTGCACATCATATGCGACTACTGAAAGACTCGTTTCTTTTTTTTTTTACTGTAGAACTTTTGAGGTTGATTCACACATCCTGACAGCAAACTTGTACGTCTTGTCTGGTGATTCAAACTGTTACACTGCGGTTTATAAAAATCATTCAAATGGTGTTTTCGAGTGGATAACGTGCTGCCTCAT
>BMAO01032014.1:0-13127 GCA_019973975.1 Trichonephila clavata | reverse complement strand
AGTCCTTTTGATGCGTATGTGTTGTGTTAGCATGTATGCAAATATTTTGAGAATATTTCGACATTTATTCCCTTGATGTGTGTATACTGTCAGGATATGACATTCTTTACATATACAAAATTCATTTTAAAATATTTCAGACTTAAGTAATAATAAATATTTTATGCCATTTGATAACCCAATATTATTTGTTATTAATTTGACTTATTGCACTTGACCAGTAACTGCTCAAATATGTGTCCTCTTACAAGTGTAAAAGTTTCAGTTGCTGATAACATTTTTCCCTCGAACCCAAGAAACCACAATTAAAGTTGTATTTCATCTGCTGTTGTTGTTTGCTTGAATGGATTTTAAAAAGTCACAAGTATCTATATATTCAGGAATCTCTCTTAATATAATTCAATTGTAGAAATTTTATGATAAATACTTATAAAAATTAAAATAAGTGCCTGTTCTTCATTAAAATAAGTATAATTTAACCAATTACATTACATAATAATATGCATATAGAAGAAAACATTTGGAAGAATTTTAGAGAAAAAGCTTTTTGGTAGTTTAGGTTTTAAATTTAGATTAGTAATGTTCATTTTCTGTTATTAAGAAAGAAAAAAAAATGTCTACAGCATACTGAGAAACAAACTCTTGCCTCTTAGAGTTCCAGTTACAGCTGTTTAGTATACCTCCACTTAAATCTATTTCTTAAAAGTTCAAAATTCTTAAGGTATGTGATTACCTTCGGAGCACTTTTTTGAAATATATAAATTTTCATCTGAATAAACTTTTTTTAATTTGAAATGGAGCATAAACTAGGTATTCAAGTACAATTTCCACAAAATTAAAAATAATTTTTGATATATTGGGAATTTTGAGTGAAATTTTAGTGAAAAATTGCAGTTACGGTAAGGATTGTATTGAAAATTCTAATTAATATATTCAAATAATTTTTATGCAATACATAAATACAATCATTATCTGTTCTTAGAACTATAAAATGTGTGATACGTTTGAAAAGTTTTTGAAATATGGCATTTTTTTTATGCAAGAACTCAATTTTTTACAAAAACTAACATTATTTTCTCACGAAAAGGGAAATAAAATTCATAAATATATACATAGAGATTAGATTATAGTCTAGACTATAGAGATAAAATTAAATAAAACATTTTCTGAAAATTTCAATTCAATATCTTAAAAAAAATCCTGTAGTGAACTTTACCATGAAGCAAAAAATTGAAAAACATAATTTCTCAGAAAATGCATTCAAAGATTTTAATATAGTATGAAAAATTTTCTACTGATTGTACGTTTTTTAAACTCATCATATTTATCAGTCAAGGTCTCTTTACCTTCATGTTTAACTAATTTGGACTTTTTTAAAAACTTTTGCTGTTTTCTGGAGAGTTTTATAGACTATAACAAATGTCATTTTTAGTGAAATTTTCATGAAAAATTGCATTTACAGAAAATTTTAATAAATGTATTCAAATAATATTTATACAGTATGTGAGTAACATCTTTATATGAGTTGGGATTTAAAAGATTTGTAATACTTTTGAAAGTTTCTTAATTATGCCAAATGTTATGCAAAAACACGATTTTTTAAAAAAATAATGATCTTTTTTCATAAAAAAGCAATAAAGTACATAAATATATACACACAGATTGATTTTTGATAAACAGATATAACTAAATAAGACATGTTCTGAATTTTCAATTCAATATCTTACAAATATTTGAGTAGGGATGTACTACCGGTTTTGTAAACTCCATTTCGGTTTACTAATTATGCTATAATTTTGCTTCTAAGTATCGTAAAAATAAAATAGAGTGTTTTGGAATCTAAATGTATGGGCTATAAAATAAAAACATAAAATCAATTCAAAATTTTCCCCCAAAATGACATTTTGGTATGTAAACTGCTCATTTCATACAAGTAACAATGAACAGGGGGTCAAAACTATTTATTTATTGTGTTATTCCTATTTTTATATGTAGAATAAGTGGCCATGAATTCGCCTTATTAAACCGGAAGTTATTTTATATCTGGCTTAATTTTCGATTCCTAGTCAACGTGATTAAGTAAACCTTATTTATTAATTAACTTAAAATTATGGCAGATTTTCTTTCACACATAATTTTTTAGCACTTCACACCATAAGTATTTAATTTTGCTGCATCCTAATTAGTTAGTTATAATTTAACAGAGACTCAAAATATTCTTCTTTTTATTCCTCGAAAATGTAGAGTTGCTGTTTTCTTATATATATATTTAAATGTGTGTGTAGAATAATTGCATCAAATTTTCGCTTGAGGAACCTTAATTAAAAACGGCCTTGAGCCCTTCAAAGATTTGCAGATAATTAATGTCTAGTTTATAGCCTAACGAGAAATACTGCAACGTTATCTCTCAAAAAGTGAATTTCCACCTTTTAAATTAGGATAATTCAATCGTAAATCACCCGCGGATGTGAACCAATCGGAATGACCTACAACGGAAATACTGTTATTTTAATACTTTTCTTTTGACCATGTCTATAAAGAGAAGAACCGAAGTTCTTGTGGCTGTTTAGAGATGCCTGACTAGTGCAAAAAGGTCAATTTTGATGAAAATGACAATTTTTTTATTTCAAACTTTATATAGTAGAATTTTCTACTTTTTAAAAATACCTTAATTTTACTTGTACTTCAATTATTTACGAAGTTATAGCATATAGCAGTTTTTATGTCAAGTGAGAGACGCAAATCGAACCGGAAGATAGATTTTCTGTTTTTACTTTCGTGTCGTTGCCTTACCAGTTTTTTTGTCAATAAAACATGGATATTTGACTAATTACAATTTTTATAAACCATGTTCTAACTATAACGTTTGCTTCAATATTTACTAGAGGAAAATTGTGGAGATTTGTTCTCCAGATATGAAAATATTTGCAGAAAATGTTTTTAAAAACTATTACTCGATCATGTGTCACTTCCTTCGTACACTAGCATTGATAACATATCTTGCAATAACATATCTTGATAACATATCAAGAATGATCTCTATTTGAACAATTTCTTGATATTAGTTGATTATTTTACTATTCTATATGTGTGTCACTGAAATAACCTCTTAATACCTAAATTGTTTGTATTATCTTCAGCGGACAAAATTTACGGAAAGGAATTTCAAACGAAATTTGACGATTTGAATTTTTGACATTTTTATAAGTTATTTACAAAATCAATATTAATATTTTTCTTATGTAAAGTATTAAAATTTGCATAAATAATATGAATTCGTGAAACGTGTTACTATACACTCAGTAATATATGAACACTTAAATTGGGTTTGAAGTGACTAAAATAAGGTTTTACTTAAAAAGTAATAAAATGGATTGTACTCATACAAAAAAAATGACTTAGGAAAAATTGTTAAACTTGCAGGAGTCCTTCGTAATAGCTTGCAGTTGAATCTAAAAATTATGAAAATAAGCTTTAATCTCCAATTTGTCAACCGAAAAAAATATTTATTCCAGCTTAAGTTTAGAAAAAGCGTCACTTAAGGAATAAATGAACTAAGACCGAAAATTAATTGAACGTCATATCAAAAAAGATTCTTCTTTATGAGATTATATAAAAATTTATTTTTTTACCTGCAACCTTGCTTGCTAATTCACGTTGGCATAAAGAAAATAGAGGTTTTAATGTCTACGCAATAATTTTTTGAGGTCCTTCACTCACCTTTAATTTCAGAAATATTCAATTTCCTTAGATATTAAAGAAAAAGGTTCTTTGGAAACATTAACATTGAAAAAAGAATAACTAATTTAATGTTTCAATTTTTAAGACGTTTAAGGTATCCAACTGGTTGCGACAACTTTTTTATTAAAAAAAGGAGATATGTGGATTTTTTTTTTTGTTATTTTTATATTTGTTTAGTGTATTTTAAGAAAAATGTGCTAAAATTAAGAAGAGAAAAAGAAATTATTATTACTAAAATGGGAAAAAATAATTAAAAATTGACAAAAAAATTGCATAAACGTGGCCCATTCTGCACCAAAGGTTTATAAACAAATTTTCAATTTTTTCAATCTAATGTGTTGCTATATTATTCAATCTGAAACGTGGGTAATTTTGTTAGGATAGCAATGCCGGATGTTTCATGAAATTTTATACACTGGACCAACAAGAATCTATAAAGATCGGCAAATTTCTATATACAGTACCTTCGCTGTTCGTTGCTTCATCTACTTCCGACGACACATACTCTATAGATGTCAAATCAATTGGTTATGAGCATGTGCCTTCGTATTACTTAATGTCCTGCAAACCATTGGCGGAAGTGATGATTCTCTCTTAAAGCTCTGTAATGTCTCAGATTTCTTCAGAACTATAAATACGGAATGGATTTTCTCATAAAGTTTCTTCACAGGCAGATCGCGATTCTTTAATGAGAGATCCCTGACGGGCTTTTCAGACCCAAAAAGAGAGAATCGTTTTTATAATAATGATAATGCATGTTGTGAATGATTTATGCGTATCTTACGTATCAAATCATATACATAATTTGACGTGTAAAACGCCATCTATTTCTTAAATTTGGAATTTGTATTTCTTCTTTCTTAAATTTTGAAATTTTCTTTTTTTCTTTTATTTCCCCATTATTATGCATAAGTTCAGGTTAACTGTCAAACCATTCTGGTAAGTACTTCGAAGAAGACCAAGAGTAGAAAAATATAACACCGTTTTCACCATGAAGCCGTGCAGTACAGCCCTGCTTCCCGCTACTTCCACCTGTAGTATATGAGTGGACCGATATTTTGAAAAAATAATTGAACAAACTAAACAGAGTTCATTTAAAGATAAAAAACGGAGTCAAATGGTATGAAAGAACACATCATCTACGATAATTTTAAGAATGTACTTTTTTTTTATCCAACATTTTCTTATAATTTTAAGTTACATAACATGTCTTCTGTATTTACAGATTCCAAAAATCCTTTAAATTTTGAAACTTGTATATAATCTTCCACTTGAATTTATAAACGAATGAAATAATGCATTCTACATAAGAAGAAAAAGTTGTCTCTGAGATGAATCTCCGAACCAACGAATGTAAAAAAAAATATTGTAATCCGTATAAATAATAATAAAGTTATTCTGTGGCATGTCAATGGTGTCTAATTTTCTTTTATGTTCTAAGTGCTAACTTATTTGCTTATTGGATAATCCAGACCGATCGCATATATTAATACAAGGGGATATGACTCCAATGTGTTGACAAACAACGCGATAATAACAAGAAAAGGGTAACGTATTTAGAAACAACACTGTAACAATTTTAAGTATGTTTGATAAATAAAATTTAAAGAATTAAGTTACTACTTAACACTACTGGTTGATTATGCATTCATTCCAAGTAGAGAGTTTAACTAAGACGTTCGCGTTAAATCACTACTAGTGATTATAAAAAGTATGGCATCGACGCATGCGTTACCTGACCCGCTAACTCAACAAGATACTCTCCGCAATGTCAACTGTAAAATGTTCCAGTTACAGTCAAACCTACTGGAAATGTATAACAACTTCAGAAATAGCTGAAAAATATATTTATATATATATATATCTAAGAAAGATAATTAGCACCATAAAACAACTTTCTTCTTTGGGAAGAGGGTATGCAGCGACCCTTCATCAGTAATTCTTAACCGATAAAGTAATGAAAAAGCGCTTAACGATTGATCGAAATAGGGACACCCTTTCTTTTCTGTCGCCTAATGCGTAGAGAGTTCAAAAACCAATTTCCCCCAAATCATCAGGGGTTATTCATTCCTCAACAGCAGGTTACCGAAGACCTAAAGTACTTAATTTTCAGTAGTATCTACTATGAGCCATACAGGAATAAAATGTTTTAATAATTTGTTTGCACAGGAAGACGAATCTTTTTAGTATGAATATCAAATTATAGCTGCCAATAGAAAAAGAACGTACTGAAAACCAACGAATGAATATAGGTTGGCTTTATCAAAAGGCTATTTATAACTGCTTAGCAAGGATTAATTACAGTATAAAAAAATAGCGCATACAGTTTTTTTTTTTCAAAGCTAAATTGGACATAATTTCTAGATTTAAAATAATTACCTTGCTCTAAATTTCTAATTGCTGTAATATTTAAAGGCAGGCATTTTAAAATAAACATGATTTCTATACGTGCTAGAATATTCATAGTATATTTTTTTTAAAAACTTGTATAAAAGGTATATAAATAATTTATATATGTATTTATATTTTTTCTAAGAGGATTCAAAAATGTATAAATATTATATAATGATTCAAACAGAATAGTATAAGGGAAAATTAATAGCAAAAACAACTTACTTGAGGAAAAACAAATATGTGATGGATGTTTTATTAAAAAGGAAGCTTTTAGTGATAATAACACACACACACACACACACACACATATATATATATAATAAATATATATATATATAACCCTCTAATACTACACGAAGAAATTTTTAAAAATCATAAACAATTCCATACAAAAATAAAGATTTGTCTTGAGTTAAGAAAAATCTTCAATGAGAAAAGTTTTGAAAAAAGGAATGAATAAACATTTAAAACATGCAAATGTTTCATAGACTATTGCATTCTTTGACAAGATTTTTTTCTATTTACATTTTACCTTTTTTAATGAACGTATATACCAAGAGATTTTTACAGCTCTATTTAACTACATCAGTGTGTTCATTATGATTCTGACATTCCTTCTTAAAGAAACAATACGTATTTTTTTTAGCATTTAAAACGAAGTATATTTTTTAATTTATAAATTGTTTTATGAATTCCACGGTATTTTTACAATTTATGTACGTTAATAGCATCCAAATAATCATAATATAAATCAAGAAATAATCATATATTTTCCTTCTATCAGAAATATTTTACAATTTTTATGTATCCTTTTCAATTAAAGTTCAAACTCAGAAAAAAATATTGCGCTGTATTTACACTGACAATTCATCAACTAACCTTAATTATAGCAACCAGTGGGGCATTTAATGTAGCAATTATATAATATAAGATTTTTCTGTAGTTTTATAGTTAGTGTTGTCCACTATGCAAGCTAAGATACTCAAGCAATATAATTAAATTTATAACATTATAGTAATTTTAAAATGATTGCAGCACCACAACTAATAATTATTATTATTTGAAACACATCTTTAATACTCTTTGGATCGGAAACATTTTAGAATATTTTAAAACAAAGAAATATTTTAATTTACAGTTTCAAGCATTGAAATATTAGCATTTTGATATATGTGTTAAATTGGAATAGATGCAACACGATTAAAAATATTTACTTAGCTTCTGTCTTTTAGCAGTTTTAATTAATTAATCTCAATAATAAATTCTTGAAAGAGTTTCATTAATTACTCACTTTTCTTCCTAAAATGAACGTGTGAATGACGTTATTCTAGAAACCATCATTTCATTAATTTTAGAGAAATCGATTCATTACCAACGCAGCCGGTGCATGCCATTTAAATATTTAAATGCAAAGATATTCATTAAAAATCAATGTTTCTTAAAACAAACCACAGTAGTGTTTTAATAGTTGAAAATTGCTTCAATATTTTGATTAAAATTTATCGCTATCCGTACAGACTTAATAATTTGAAATCAAGGATTTTAATTTTTCAGTTCCTCATCAAATTTTAATTCTTTTCATTGTAAGTTCTGATTCTTACAAATTCAGTCATCTAAATTAGGCAAATGAAGGAAATTTATTTTGTTTTCTCAAAGGGATTGTAGAAATTTGTGCCAACTGCTCAGTTTAACATGGAATACTAATTTTTGAGAAAAATAACATAATTACAAAAGGGCTGCTAAAATATAATTTAAAGGCAAACTCCTTTCCACGAGTTACTTTCATTTCAGTCGCATTATTTTATTGAAAATGTTTTTAGAGTTATATCATTGCAGTAATATTTATAAGCATATATATCGGCAATATTAACCCCTTCCCGGTTGTTGCCGATCTGAGTTCGTGCAGGTGAAATGTACCATCCTTGCTCATTCCGAGTGTAACTCGGGAAATGTGATAAATTTACTTCGCGCAATCAGTCATTCCCGAATTATTTCACGTGTGCTTTTTATGGCTTAGAATATTTGAAGAAGAATTAGAATTAGAGAATTACTATTAGAATACTAGAACACTCGAAGGAATTTTCTTTAAAAAATAGGACGTCTTGCTGAGCTCCCTCTTTCACTCTTGTCCGAAAGGCATTTTTTGACTACATTCCCCAGTAGAGAAGATAGCTAATCCAATACGACAGTGTATAATTTGATGCTAAAAGAGAAAAAGTAAAGGGAAGAAGCTAAGAAGATAAAAATATTCTGCAATACAAATTTCGATTTCGGGTTATGAGCAGCACCGTGTTTTCGAATGTATCATACGTGATCAAATTTTCTTTAATAATTTCATACTTATATATGTAAATGCAAAAAGATGTAAATTACATTTGTTCAAGATAAAATATTGGTATTCTAAGCTTTATAGTAATAATTAGCATGAATTAACTTCAAACTGTTTGATGATTCCTTCCATACAGAAAGCAACTTCTGCAGGTAAATTATCCATTTGTTTAACTAGTTTTTTGGCATTGGATTTTCGGAAATCTTGTATGCAAATGTTGCTGTTGTGTTTAAAAAGATATGTATGTTTGAAAATATGCACAAAAACATAACAAGTTTTAATCCATAATCCAGAAATAAAATGAACCTGGAAGTGGTCAAAATGCATGGTTTGGCCACATTAAAATCTGTTTTTAGCTTTCATTCAGAAAAATTTGATTTTCATTACCTTTAATAGAATCTTAGGCTCTTAGCTCTAATTAAATTATTTATAAATGCATAAAATATATGCATCAAATAAACATTTCAAACATTGTATAAATACTCTTATGGAACGTTGAACTTTGTGCTTGTCTTGCTAAAATAGAAGTATTTCCGGATAAATGGTAGTTAGACAAAAGGAGAGAGAGAGAATATTCCTCCAATAATGTAGAATAAGTAGTAGTGAAAAACGGAGAGTTTTTAGTTGTCAAATATTGCAAAATCAACAAATTTAGTAACTAAAATAGATGCCCGTATAAAATTCTAGAAGTGCCTAGGGTGATTATTTGACGCAGTATCTTTAGAAGCTTCTAGAAAGTACTTTACAGCGTATTTAAGGAAGTTGTAAAGGAAAAACTTTAGAGTCATATATATGAGAGTGACTGCTCATTGCATTTGCCATATGCGAAACGGTGATTAGTGATTTGAATTGCAATAGATTATGTATGCATAGTTTTAGAATCTATGCTACTGTGATTTTATATGTTTGGGTTAAATATTTTCTGACAGAAGAGTACCTACTCTATTTATAAGAGATCTCCATATAAAAATTACTCTTTATACAAGAAAAATCTACTTATTTTTTTGTTGTTGCAGGAACCTTTTTCAGGTTTAAAAAACTATTCAAAAGCGTAAAAATTGGTATCTGGAGAGATAATTGGGGGGGGGGGGGTTCAGTTACTACTTTTCAAAATAGGCTATAGAGAACTAATTTGAAGCTTCGATAAATATCATCAAAGCTTTGAATGCAGAGAAGAAACTAGAAGAAAAGAAATAAAGATGACAAATAAGGAATGTATGAGGAATAAACTTCAGGATAAGGTTTAAAAAAATTGAAGGAAACATAGACGAAAAAAACAAGCTCATGATATATAGAAAAGTCTTAAAAAATTGAAAGTAATTAATTAACCATAAGAGAAAAATATTACAAAACAATAAAATAACACACGTTATAAATAACAAGCTACACATAAGAAAAGGTAATTTGATACAAAATATTTATTACGTAAAAAAGAAAAGAAAATCTTAAATATATTAATTTAGTAAAAAACACGTTTTTATTATGAAAAAAAACCAAAAAAACTTTGATGGAAGAATAAAAATAAAAAGGTACATAAGAAAATGTAGGATAAATAAAAACAAAAGCGTATACGTAATTAAAAATAAATGTAACAAAGTATTAAAAATACAAGTTAAAAGCTAAACATTGGATTTTTTAAGATTCCAAAGATAGATATAAACTTAAATACTATAAATTACGTCAAAAAGTGAGATCCTAAGCTCAGCTATATTTGGATGAAATGTAGCATTTATATTACAACTAATAAAGTCATAAATGAAACATGCAATGTGAAATATGAAGTGTTACTATATAATAAAATTAATAATAGATAAGACTAGAATAATGAGTGGAATTTCAGCAATGAAATAAACTCTGTAATGACTGTAATTTCAACTTGAATTCTAAGAACAAAAATTTATTTTTATGACCAAAGAAATTTTTATAAGAAAAAAATTCAAATTCATTCAGTCCGAATAAATACAATAAATCTTTTAACATTAAATCTCCGTTATGCGCGTGAATCTCTAGAGATGCATAGTAAAAATAATTTTGGTGTCGCTTCCACATGGGGAGCCGGAACGCACCACTTTTTCTTTTATTTGTCTTTTATCACTTGCCCTAAGATTTAGTGCTAAGGATGCTGTTGACCACTTCATGTTTTGGGTGGCGGGGGCCTTTGAGTCTGATAACTGCAGCGCGTCCAACAACGTCATGTTTAATGTTTTTCCAATTTTTCGTTAATTTTAATGATTTTCTGTAACATATCATGTAGTTTTACGCTTTTTACTAAAATAACTAGAAATAAATGATTTAAAATTTCTTCAGGTTTTTTTGCTGGGAATTGAGATGCATCTGTGAGATGCCGTGCGAAGACGGCCTGTGAATAGCATTCACATGCCTCGTTCATTAAGACTAAGGATTGAAGAAATATCTAATGTACATTGCCCTGTTCAAGACGAAGAATTAATAGAAAATACCCCAAGAACTGAGAAGAGAAAGTACTATTTTCCTTTTCAGGAGATCAAGAAAAGAATATTAAAATTTTGTTGTGTAAAACGCAAAAAATTCATGTGCATTGAACATTGTTAAGTGATTTACGAAGACTGCAAAAAATGATCTCAAATTATAAATAGGTAGTGGTGAATGTGATATCTAATCATTATCTTTGTGGTGTTTTATTTCTTTTTTGTGTAAAGTGAGAAATTTTTGATAACATCTTAAATATTACATTACGACGTGTGTAACAAACGTTTTTTCATAATGGAGTCATGCTTGTGCCAAAATAAATATCAAAAATGATTTCAGCATTAAGTGTATTTTTTTATTTTTTATAAACGTATAGTTTTGAAAATTGAGATGGTTGTCAAAAACCATCTCAATTTTCATATGTCTTTTTTTTTTTAATTTTTCAATATATGAATTCATTCATGAACTTATTTTTTTCCCTTTTTTGGATTGCATTTCTGTTTTCCCTCCATCCCTTTCAAGACATCATAGCTCATTTGTTTTGTATTCTTTAATTCATAACCGCCATTAAATGCTTGTGTTCTGCAGGTCTACCTGTACAACTACATAGGTACTATTATTTATTACATCAGTAACAACCCGTTATTATTAATTATTAAAAGCTTTTATTTAACTTACAATGTATGTATGTATGTATGTATGTAATTTGTTCGGGTGGAATCTTGCAACTCAATTTTGAAGCTGATATCTTCCTCCCATTGAGCTGAAATTTTGTATACACGTTTAGTTTGGATGACAATGCATGTTTTGACCATTTATATTCCGATATTGAAATTAATTAAAAAGATATTAATTAAAAACATTAAACTAGTTTTGGGCGCCAACTTGGATATATCTGCATTGTTGTAATAATTTTATTGTTACAACAATGACAAAAGTTGGCGTCGAAAATCGGTTTTCAGCCAAACTGGAATTTCATAACGTTGCGCTATTGACAATATTAATTAAATTTGTCTAAAAAATAATTACATTTCTACAACGTAAAAATAATCTAATTTCTACAACGTATGCAATTTTTTTACAAATTTCTATCTATTTTCTTGGATTTAAATTCAAAACAAAAAAGTAGAGCTATTTTTCAAGTAGATTTGTACATTGTATACCTTTCTCAACGCTGCCAAATTAAACTGAGATGGAGTATTGAAGAAATTCTTTAAATAATTTATCTAACTTTAATCTATGAAACTCAGACAAAAAATAATTACAGAATCGGAAAGATCCTTTTTTTATGTATCTTACCCATCAAAAGGAATCCGCTAGGAAAACAATAAGAGAAAAATATTATCTAGAAATGCAATATATTTTCGATTAAAAAAATAATTTTATAATAAAATGAAGGAATTTTTTAAAGAAATTTTCTAATTTTAAGCCTACAAGTATTTTAAATATACCTCATTTTATCACCAGTAATCTAAACACACACTACGACATGTGTCCTTAAATTTAATTACAAATAGAATCTGTTAATTTTATTTGAATTTAATTATTGATTTTTTCAAAATCAAGTTTCTAAAGATGATCTGAGCAATTAAAAAAAAAGATTCTTACGTAGAAGATATTCAATGTGCAGCAAAAAATTATCATTATTTGATAAAACTTTCTTTTTTGATTACAAAATGCGTTTTGAGTCTTAAGCATTTTATTGATTAATACAAATATTTAAATGCCTTTTGAAGTTTTTTAATAAATAACTAAAATTTTCTTCTAATATGTTAGAGAAATATATCCCTTATCTTCAAAATATTTCAAATAAATAATATATTCTTTAAGTTTTTCAAAAATAGTCAAATTTTAATTAAGCATTTAATAACTTTGTCATTTATGAAGATAATCTCACTAAACCTTTTTTTTTTCGTGTGTAGAACAATGTTACCCAAAATCTGCACGAAGATTGAAAAATTGCTTAAAAATTACGGATTTAAAAAAATTGTGTTTTTAGTCTAATACCATTTTGCGAGAATTAATTCAGCTAAACCAGGGATGGCGAACCAGCGTTCAATGAGTTGAACAGGCTGAGAAACCTGTCCAGCGATAACTAAAAAGTAAAAAATAAATTAAATGTAAAAAAAACTTTTTAAGAACAAGCTTTTATTTAAACGCGCTAAAAAGAATAAAATAAACTTTTCCTTTAAAACTTTTTTTACTATCAACTTAT
>BMAO01032013.1:0-24025 GCA_019973975.1 Trichonephila clavata | reverse complement strand
CTTGTTCAGCGTAGCATTTCGTTCTCGAGACACAGCGGGGTTTTTTTTTCGAGGCAGGCCTTCCGCCCTCGACCGCGAGTGAGAGAATATTAACGTCGCACTGATTAGCAACACGAGGGCTCTTTGCCGACGGTCCGCGTAATTTTGAACCATGGTCAAGTGACACGGACGACACCTGAGCTGGCACCCCTCTCCTAACTACCACTCCACACCAACGGAGGAAGTTTGAGCTCTCGACAGATTTAACGTGCATCGCGCCTCTACACGGCGATCTTTAGTGGTACTAGGATCGAACTCATGACACGCTAGCCATGATCCGATGCCTAGACCACTCGGCCACCGCGGCCTACCCGCCCTCGACCGCATCTACCGCTGTAAGCGCTTCGTGTCATCGCGTGTCGAGACCGAACGAGTTGGCCGAAACACTAGCTGCTATCCTGGAGGTAGTAGCGCACTCAGGAATTTTTCAAGGGATGTGGGGGGGGCAGAATAGAAAATCCACCATTCTCGTATCATGCTCCACCTAACATATTCTTTTGATTTTGTCGATATTCGAGAACAAAAAGCAGTAAAAAATTAATTATTGAATAAATGGTTAGCATTAATGACGAAAATAATTATTAATAACTAATAATTAATTAAATTTTGCGTTAATTATACATAAGATTTTAATGAATCGAAAAAAATCAAAAGCTATGGGGTGGTCAAGACCAGGGACCCTCTTCTTTGTGTGCGCCACTACGCGGGGGTGTTCTTACCGAAATGTATCGGCGGAAGTAGGAGCTATTCGCTTCGAATAGATCCTGGCTATGCCTGCAGTTTCACGAGCGAATCCTCGTGCTCGTTCAGTGAATTTGGCGAAGCGGGCAGTTAGTGTCTTGTTCCGTTGCGAACATAAAAGGACGACCCTTAAACCTAAATAATCCCAAGTAATAATAGAGCAATTTACAAGAACTGAATAGGTACTTGTGTGCTTTTAATACGAAAATTGGATAATGTGGTTTCAAAATGCAGATTGATTAATTTTTTTTTTTTTGAATGGAGAAAAATAATACTTACTTGCCATTGAACCTTTTGAAACACTCGGCACCCCAGACATTTTCCCAATACCTTGAAAAATCCTACGCATACATTGACTTTAGGTTGTAAATCTGATAATAAATTATAAAGGTGAACTTCACAATGCTTTTATTTTTTTGAAAAGGAACGCAAAGTGTGAAATTTCCTTTCGAATCTTGTTCGAAATACTTAGCTTCTCTTATATAAGTGAGCTTTTGTTTACAGGCCGTTGACGTGGAGGTCTCCTCCACTCCTTACTATCGCCACGTGAGGACATTCGTATCTAACTTTTTCCAGACAAAAGTACGTCCATTAACATGTGTTCAATATGGAGATGCGCATAGATGGAACAGCAATGAAAATCTTTGTATATAAATACATATTTTCGTGGTATTTTTGAATGCATAAAGCAGGATAAAAACGTTCCGTAATGGTGGGGAAATGTAGTTTGAGACACTCTGACAACTTCTTAAATATTCCGTTATTGAATCATTTGTGGAAAGACCCTTTCATTCTCATGTTCCTTTTTCTACCGATTTAAAATGTGAGCTTTGCTTACAAGTAATCATTACGACATTGTTGTAGTTTTCAGAAAAAGCATGAGTAAAGTATCGAATGGATTGCTATTTTTCCTTATTTCGTAAAGGAGCGAGTCATCCAGCTACATTCTGGTTCGCGGACGTTACCTCTATTCCGAACTTCCACGCTACGCTACGTGGTAATTGTATCATCTATTTCCTTGACATTAGAAAGACAATGAATGTATAAATGCTAAAAATGCAAATGCATATTTATTCTATGAGTAAATGGATAAACTTTTATAAAAATAGCTGTTTTTGTTTATTTATATATTTTTTGTATGTATCCATTTGGATAAATTTTTATCTAATGCTGGAAAACAAATATACAATTGGACCTCTTATAGTTTGTTTGACAATATAATCAAGAATTTTTAAAAATCTTTTTCGAATTTCTTTTTGTTGTTTGGGCTTTATATATAAAAAAGTGCAACGCGTATAAAAATTAAAATTTCAAAATTGGCCTTTTGTAAAAGAACACAAAGAAATTACCCGCAGAATTAATTCCTTGTCGTAATGCTTTTTTTTCTAAGGTCTTCCAATTATGTACCGGTGACGAGGATGTCACTTCCACACCACACCGCACAGTGGTCAGTTTTCCCGATCTGGCACACGGAAATTATTCTATGACTTTAAAGTCTTCATAATTATATCTAATGATCAAAAACTATTGAAATTAACTGGGGAGTAGGCGCGCACTCGATACTAACGTTATTGGTCACGCGGGGTGACTGAGTCACCCCAATCCCTTTTTTATAATTATTTTTACTGTACGCAATGAAAATCGTGAATAACTTAATTAAGAGAAAGTATACTTAACTACTTTTAAGGACTTTCAAATTTTTCTTCGGAAATTTGAGAAAAAATATCAACCGAACAGAACTAAGAAATTTCAAATGTGCGTTACTTTAATAAAGGACACAAATCACAGACACTTTTCGCCAACATTATAGGAATGTTAATGGCAGGCAAAACAGTCATATGTTATTGTAGTTTTATTGTCCTTTGATGGTCGATAAACAGTATGTTGAACTTTTTCTTGCATATGTCTTTTTAACAGAACGAAGAGTGTCTTGTGCTACACTTATGGCTTCATATTTTTCCTGGTGTTTTTTTGGTAGAATTTCAGCATTTTTCTTTCAACTCAAACATTTCCCTTCATCGATTTTCTTATATTTACTTTTGCTAGGATGATTAATATGCTTTATTTCAGCAGGTACTTCCCTTGCTTGTTCATTTTCAACTTCCTTCAATACGATTTCTTTTTCTTTTATTTTGCTTATTTACATTTATAAACTATAATAAGTCGTACAAACAGCAATCAAAACTACTAAGTTGTTCACAGGGGGAAAATATCTAGCATGTTCATAGAAAATATCTTGGGACTAAAGTGGTCGTGCGGAGAACTCAGTCAAAACAAGTACCTTAAAACTGTAAAAAAAATGTACTTCACGACCAAAAAAGAAGGAAATATATTACAAATACATTTTAGTTCCCAAGAAGACTGTCCTATAGGAGGATACTGTTAAGTTCATTGGCAATAAATAAAGTTTTCCTAGAATTAACGATTTCGTGAGCCTGGGGTGACTCGGTGCCCCACGCGCTTGCTCTTGGGTTAAAGTAAATTGGACTCTATTTCTATTTTCTAACAAGAAATAAGGCTCTTAGAAGCTCAATAAATTTATGTCAGAAGTAAAATTGATCAAGAATAAATGACCGCTAAGTGGACCTAGTTTTTGAACAAGGATCGAAGGATATTAACAGCAATAGTAATATGACACATGCGGGAGAATATTTACAAAAAATAGAATGGCAAGTTAAAGATTAAACAAATACAATCAAACAAAAGTACGCATCTACAAGCATTAACATTATACATATGTAATAAAGGATAATATATACACTGGTATGCAAAAATTAAGGACGAGACGGTTTTTTCAATATAACTTTGTACAAAAGCATTCCAAATCAACACATTTAATACCGTAAGATCCCCAATACGTAAGGACATGAGTAATGTAAGCAACACTTACTAAAAGAGAAATCAGAGGGATAAAAAGAAGCTTTATTGAAAAAGTAGCATGGAGCGCAATGCGACTGAAGGCCGAAACATCCCTGTGATGGGTGTCCAGCAAGAAATACCCGGTCTTTAGTAGGGGATATGATCTCCCCTGACTACTAGGCAGGTTTCACAGCGTCTGCCCATGCTGAGAATGAGGGTGTTAATGAGTTGTTGAGGCATTGCTGCCCATTCGTCTTGCAGCACCAATCGAAGCTCCGGAATCGTTACTGGTGGTAAGGTACGAGCTGCCAAGCGTCTGCCTAGAAAATCCCATACATGCTCGATGGGATTGAGATCCGGAGATCGTGCCGGCCAATCCATACGTTCAATATCCTCACTCTCTAAGAGCTGTTCGGCAGCTACTGTGCGATGACATGGTGCATTGTCGTCCATGAAAAGGAACTGCGTACCCATAGCGCCTCTAAAAAGACGCACATATGGAAGAAGAATCTCGTTACAATAACGGGTCCCGTTGACTGAACCTGCGTCGAAGATGTGAAGGTCTGTACGACTACCAAGCATGATGCCTCCCCAAACGAGAACACCGCCACCTCCATACCTGTCCCTTTCAATGATGTTCGAGGGATGATTGCGGCTTCCCCGCTCTCTCCAGATGAGTATGCGATGAGAATCGCTACTCAGACTGAATCTGCTCTCATCTGTAAAGAGTACTCGTCCCCATTCATTGTCTCTCCAATTCCGGTATTCCCGGCACCACAGAGAACGCCTTCTCCGATGGGCAGGCGTTAGAGGTACACACCGTACAAAGCGTCGTGCAAACAGATCACCACCGTGCAGTCTTCTGGCCACGGTAAAACGCGATATCGGTCGTCCAGTCGCCTGTGTCGTGTGTCTAGTGATTTCTCCCACTGTCTGCCGCCTGTTTCTTCTGGCCTGTAAGGCAATATACCGGTCATCTGCGGGTGTGGTTCCTCGTGGACGACCACTACTGAACCCCCGGATAGCTGTTCCTGTAGTTTGAAATTGTCTCCAAAGTCGTGAAACGATGCTGTGAGCAATTCCGAACTGTGCAGCCCCACTTGTCACACTGCGACCTTCCTCCAACTTCCCAATGATTCGACCTCGGATAAAAGCATCCAGATGTCGTCTAACAGATTGATTATTCGCCATTTCTCGCTGAGGCAGCAACTCGGTGTGATTTTAACTGCTATACGGTGTGCAATCTCTTTGCCAGAAATACTAATCTTACACCGACAACATGCTTTACTACTCAGACATTCCCCCATTACGTCTACCTGCATATCTGCGCATGTGCTACCGTACATCACCTCACTTAATCTCCTGATTGGTCTTTCTGTCCGCTCTGCCTCTTCGTTCAGCTGATATGCTCATTTTTCGACTTCGTCCTTAATTTTTGCACACCAGTGTATATAGGTATGATGGAGAGGGATATATTAAACGAGTTAAGGGGGGGGGCAACATATAGTGTGCGTGAATGTGTGGGTAGGGTGGGTTTGGTAGTATTTGAGCTATTTATTCCATGATTCCGAGTCACTAGCATTATATTCGCAGGGCTCGTGTTAACGCGCCCTCTTACAGAGAGAAATAAGAAGGCAAAACAAGCATCACCAAAATACCAATAGCTAACTCTGAAAAAAATAATAACTTTGGGAGTTGCAGGAAAAGCAGCTAAATTTGGTATTAAATTAAAGGTCCATATCTACTCTATGTTACATAAGTGTTACAGTGATCAATCCGTGTCAATCTCAAAAGTTCTAGTCCATTAAACACAAAAAAACGACATGCGTTTTTGGGAATTACGTACTGTGCAAAATGTTATGCTTTTACTATTTTTTATCAAATTTGAACTTAATATGAGAGTCAAATAAAGAAATTATTTATAAATAACGTGTATTTTCAAAGAAAAATGGCAAAAGCTACAAAATCTTGTTCAGACGAAACGATAGAACTTCCGACTAGAAAATGTTCCTCGTAGCCTCAACAAACCCGATCTAAAGCGTCGGCTGTTGGAGATTTCCAATCACGTACTGAAGAAAACTGATTACAACATTGCTAGGGGTCCTATGAGGACCATAAATTGTGGGTTGTTGTTAATTTTCGCGCAATTTCATTTTTTGGGTTTTCATGCGCCAGATCGGGAAAACTGACCACTGTGCACCGTGGCCACGGTAGCCAAGT
Source organism: Trichonephila clavata (assembly GCA_019973975.1). Classification (NCBI taxonomy): domain Eukaryota; kingdom Metazoa; phylum Arthropoda; class Arachnida; order Araneae; family Nephilidae; genus Trichonephila; species Trichonephila clavata. Next base: position 18,166 of record BMAO01032013.1, on the reverse strand, counting down.
GGTCTAGGCATCGGATCATGGCTAGCGTGTCATGAGTTCGACCCCAGTACCACTGAAGACCCACCGTGTAGGGGTACGATGCACGTTAAATCTGTCGAGAGCTCAAACGTCCTCCCGTTAGTGTGGTGTGGTAATTAGGCGAGGGGTGCCAGCTCAGGTGTCATCCGCGTCTCTTGACCATGGTTCAAAATTACGCGGACCGTCGCCAAAAGCCCTCGTGTAGCTAAACAGTGCGACGTAAATATTCACTCACTCCACACCACACCAAGTGTGAAGACAGGTTAATCTTTTTTGCTGGCATTAGAGAACCGACCTACAGGTAAAGTAAATACACATGTATTGTATGCAAATAGCTACATTTTTATAAACACATGTAATAGTTTTTAAATTTGGACTGTGTATAAAGCGAGCCAAACTTTCTTATTACGGTAAACCTTATATTTTAAGGCACTCTAACACATTCAACTTTAAATATTCTGAAAAGCGAGTATATTTTCGAACATCTTTTTATGGTTTGTGCTTTAGATTTGAAAAATCTGCAGCGCGTTTATAAAATAATCATTACAAAATTGTTCTTTCCTCTTTTTTTTACTTCGATTGCCGCTCTTTTATTAAAATATTTTCAAGTTATTCCAATGCTCACTATTAGAGACATTGTCATTTTTCGCACTTGAACTAATACAGTTCAAACAGAACATTTCAATCTGATTTAAACGATATATTTTGATTACCTTTTCCTCTTTTTCTAACACGTTCAGAGGAAAGAAACGAAAGAGATCATCGACCTCTTGTACTCTCCAAAAGAAACATAAATGCCGCGTACTTTTCTTAAATCACTTTTCATTGCAAAAGGAATTTATATACTTCCTAAGCACGGAATGGCACATCAACAAATAACTCGAACAAAAAAAAGCATTCCTTTTTTTAGCACCCGTTGAAATATTCTAAATGATTATCTGTCTTTTTCATTATTTTATTTTTCTGTTGTATAAATGCAATACAAAAATTGTAAGAAATTTCTGGAAAAATGGAAAATTAAAATAGAATTAAACGGAAAATAATTGCCCTTTTTTTGTAATACATAATTAGGGAATAATGATTTGCATTGATTTGTTGTAAGTTACGGCTCTCTGCTAAGCGCTGCAGTTGGGAGGAGTAGCATACACACAGCGGAAAATCAAAAGAACAGACGAAACAAAAATTGCTTTCGTACTGAATAAACATCTTGTTTCTCTTCGGAGCAATAAAATTCCTGGGTTCATTTTTAATTTTTTGAGATTCCGACCCATTTGCTCTGTCCATCAGAGATCGTCTATATTCTCTTTCAAAAATATGTATTCCGAAACGTTTGTAATATCTGAATTTGATATAACATTACAATCTATTCGGATTAAATATTGATCTAGATAATGTTTTTAATGTAAATCGCAAATGTTAAATTACAAAAATAAATTAAATTTAAGCAAAATTGAATTTTCGAATGATTTTCAATATGCAAGTTAGGATAGTAATTCTGAAGTCATAAAATTAATATTTCTTTCCAAACCGATTTTACAATGAATCAAAGAGGCAAGAAAAAGGAAGAAAATGTGCCATCTACTTTAAATAATTTCAAGTAGCTTATTTTTGGAATGGACTCGTTCCGTAGGAGAAAACGGATAAGAATAAATTTCGAAGATTCCCACACAATTTGAGTAAACATAAAGTAATTTTTTTTAAATAAATTTTATTTGTTTTAGTCTGTATTTTTTCTTTTGAACACGAAAAAACCCGCCCAGTTCCTTCGGAAGGAGAGGGAAAAGATTAAACTTAACCGAAATTATATATATAGTAAATCGTATTTGAGATTTACAAATATTGACAATTTTTTGGTTTATTCATTTGATAAATAAATTTTTTTCTCTCTGCAACATGTGTAGGATGGATAAATAAAAACGCAAAATTTCAATGGCAGCATTTTGAAAACTTCGACACGTTTTCCTTTGGGTAGCTGAGAAAGATAAGAAATTCATATAAAAATAACATTTGCAGTCATAAGTTTTTGTGGGTTTTTTTCTTTTTATTCATCACAACCAAATATCTTCTTCCGCGAATTATCTAAATCTACATTTTGCTCTCCACGTGTTCTTTCCGTCTTGTAAAAAAGTGGGGGTGTTAATTGAAAGTATCAATTCATCATGTCTTTTTTTTTTACATTCATCTACCATTAGGGTTCAATAAGGGTTGATTTATATTTTTTAAGATGGCTGTCCTTATTTATTTTTATATTTTTAATGTCCATTACATGAAATATCTTCAAAACTAGACTTGAAATGAATGCTGCTTGGATTGGAAGTTTTATCCACCGATTACCAAGCCTATTGGCTGTTAATAGACTAAATTTATTTTTTTTTCTGTTTGTAATAGCATCTCCCATTGGTTTAGTGGAAAGGAGATATTGATTATTCCTTTTGACAATGCTAAACGGGTTAAACTTTTTTTTAATTACGTGATACCTGTCTCCAGTATTTTTCGCTTATTTGCATGAGCTTCTATAGCATAAAATTCAACGTCTGGGGAGAAAATAACTGTGTGACGAGAATTTACTCTTAAATATAAAATTAAAAGAATACATTAAAACTGTGTGACTGACGAGTACTTTAAACGCGTTACATTATTACGTATTGTTTTTTTACAAAAAATAAATCGAAAATGTTCTTGCTTAATTTATCCTTTATATGCAAATGCATTCCTATAGAATAATAAGCTAAATAAAATGTAGATAGTAAAAAAACACACATTTAATTAAGAAATGCTACAGAGCAGACGATTTCGATATTTAAGATTCACGGCTGTTTTTGTCGATCGATGACGATTAAGTATCCATTGATTTGTTTCAACTCATGTAAATATCTATTTTTTTTATGGAATATTAGAAATATTTAGGTAGAAAATGAAAAGAAAGCCTGTAGTTTACTTTTCCGTATAATATAAATTTAAATTAATTCTTAATATTGAATTTTTTCCAGTTTATTCTGAATTTTTATGAAACGAATTTGAATTCTTATCGCTATATTCGCATTGCACGGTTTTTACAGAGAGAGAATTGCTGGTTTATTATTTTTTGATCTACGATTAAACTATCGTTGGAACTTGATGTATAATCTTTCTTAAATATATTAAAAATTTTTACTTGTATTTCATGCAATTATCAAAAATGATGGTAAGAGAAAACAAGCTACATTTTTTTCATATATTATTATAAAATGAATCTGTTTTTTTAATGATATTTCTTTTCGAAAAATTTATCTTTTTATGCAGTTTTTGAATTGCATTAAAGTAGCGCGTGTTTCATTTATTCCCTGTAGACAAACAGGAAAGGCAGATTTCTCTCTGTCTAGCATCATGTATCTTAAAAAAATCTTGTTTAATTTTAAAAAATCAAGAGACAATACCATATTCCAAAAACATGTTATAATTTAAATAATTACTTTAACGATGCAAATGAAAAAAATGATTTTAAATTATCAACTATAAAGGGAAAAGAGAGATATAAAAATACAATTAAGCTCACGAAAAAAAAAATTAACTAGCGATATATTTTTTAATGATAAATAATAATTATTTATATAGTTTATTCCTTACAATTATGAAATATTAATAAATTGAATCTGTTGCTTTAGATGTTTTTATTTTTCAAGTATTTAAATCCTTTTTTTTTATTTGTGTTACATTTTAAAGCAATAATTGGAAAGGTAATAATTGGACACACACACAAGGTGAAGTCATTGCTACCGTAGATTTTATTTGTATAGTGCTACTTTTTCAGTGTATTTATTCTTTTTTATTGCTCAGATGCTCTGATTAAGTTCATAGTTTTAAAATTCGAATTTCAGTGAAATTGAAACCACGATTGGGTGCCGTGGACAGCTGGAACGGAATTTATTCACCCTTACTACCTACTAAATCACGTTCAATTGCCGTTCTTGTGAAACACGTCTTCGAGGCCCGCTCTTGAATTTGTGCTACATGTAACCATCGAGATCTTCCCCAGCGGAGCATCCCGGCGGACTCGTGTATGACACTTTCGACTTACTCTTGCCGCCGCGAACTTCTACTCGCTGTCGCTTAAATCTTGAATGACATACCCTCGGTAGATGCAGAAGTATGAACTCTGCGCTTGAGCGCCATCCATTTTCAAGGCTAGTTGCTTCCTTCACTATTTCAAAACGAGGCGGATAGCTGACAGTTCTAAACGGCAGCGTACTACCGTGCTTGCCGGCGGATTCTTGCGATGCCAGCTAAGCTATCCGGTGTAGAAAGATTACCGTCGCTTTGTCCGCGTTCATTGTCAAGAAAAGGGCGCACCCGGACGAGAAGAGCTGAGGACATCGGTTGGCTCTAGACCTCTCAACCCGGATAAATTTTCTGATATTAAGTGTCAATTGAATTAGAACACATACATGAAATATTTTGAGAATATTATTACAAGTAAAAACTTATTTAAAAGCAATTTTTTGGCTAGAAATGAAGGAAAAAAATACATTCAAAACCTTCTCTTTTTATGAAAAATGCTTAGATAATAATAAGATTTTGTTTATATGTAGTTAGGACTTCTGTACAAGGGTTGAACTAGGAGTTTTTTTTAAAAAATATTTCATTTAGAAGTGGGTTTTTCATATTTTAATGTACCTAAGTATAAAAAATGACAGGAAAAAAAAAAAAACGTTGGATAGATAGTAACTCCCCCCCCCCCAGTAGATAGTAACTCTCAAAACGATATGAAAATTACGCTTCATGCGAGCGTAGTGAGCTTAAAATACGTACGTTTTTAAACATGGGTTTTATGTATGAGTATAAGGGCGCTGGTGCTGGAGTTTTCTATGATCTTCTTTCCTTTTGTCCACCGCATACGACTCATAATGATGGTGAATTGAGGCCATTCATTTGGCCCTTCATCAGCTTTCTGCTCGTCTCTCCACGCATAAAAAGGCCGTAATTTTATAAAATTCAAGTTCTGCTCTTCAGACCTTAGCAAATAACCACGACAAAGTTACCGAGTCCAGAGTTTCAGGGAGTAGCTGAGCAGCATTCCAACAAAGGTTGTCTTCCAGTGGGTACCTTCCCATTGTGGCCTTGGATGAAATGAAATGGCGGACATTGTAGAAAAAAAAGAGGCATGGATATTTACCAAAGATCTACCAGAAACCTGCCACTGCACTCAGCAAAACTTCAAATTAATAGAATTTATAAAAAATGCTTTCGAGATGCTGCTGCCAGTGCTGCAAAAAATAAATCATGGAGGGTGCTAATAAGACCCAACTGTGTGTCTCAGACTCTCCTCGTGCTGCTGCTGAATTTAGATTATTGACAGGACATGCCTGTGCTTTTGAGCTCATTTGTTTCGTTTTAATCTGAATGACTCCCTTTTTTGTGAGCTTCTGAGCAAGTCATGGACGCTTCTCATCTAGACGGGAGCTCTGCATTTAAGAGTTTGTACTGTATTGAGAGAAGAAATATTGGAGAGAGCTCGTTCCCAAATGGCCTGAAGGTCAATAGCCAGACTTTTGATAAATCTATACTAATAAAAGAAAGAGTTTGTGTGTTTCAGCTGTTCCGGCGAAATTAAGCAACCCAGATGTATGAAACTTGGCATTTAGAAGCTATAGGTCGTTATGCTATTAACCTCGAAAAGTTTTTTTCGAAATTCACTTTAGATTTTTTAAAAATTCAATTTTTATGCGATTTTTCAGTTAAATGGAGATATGACGTCATCAGCCATGCCAAGTCATAACTTTGCGAAAATTAATGTTTCGAGCTATTTTGGGGGGAATTTCAACACATTTTATAGTAAATATACTTATTTATGATTGTATTTATTCGTTTTTTTAACTCTTAGTGGAGGAATTACAGTTGTTTTTCGGAAAAAATCATCCTAAGAAAATGTTTTTTCTAAATTTTATTTTTCCGATTGGCAACACTAATTTGATAACAGTAGATAACAGTTGGAAGATGCATTGGTTTTCCAGTTAAGCCTATTATGTATTTTTTCAATAACTAAATTAAATTCGTTTAATATGCACTTTTGTTTTGCTTATATTTTGAATGATTATTCCGAACCATTTATAGGTTTAGATTTAATTTTGTTGTTTTTTTTTCAGCTTAAAAATTTTTGATTTGTGTATAGTCAATTGTAATTTCTGTTTTGGTTTAAGGCAGCGTCACATTTATTATTCTTTCTTCATTTTGACCTTTAAATGTATTCATTTGATTCTTCTGTATTGTTTCTGGTTTTAGATTAAACTGTCATTTATCTTCCAGAATATCTGATTTTTTTGTGGTCAGAGGTTTCATGTTATAATTTTTTTTACAGTAATTCTTAATTGAATTGGTTTAATATGCATTTTTATGGTTTTCAGTTGTTAATGTTGATTGTTTAGATGTTTAAATGTTGTGTTTACTATTTTAGGTTAAGTGCCACGTTTATTTTATGAACTACCATTAGAGGTAATTATTTTCAATTGTTAATGTTGATTAATATGTTGTTCTAAACAATGACCCAAGTATACGAGCTGTTGAATTTTAGGTATGATACATCCCCTTGCCAAGTTGTCCCAAATGATGGTGATGGCTTCTGTCTCTTCAGTTCAATTTCTTATTTGTTGTCTGCAATCCAGTATTATTGTTTGACGGGGTGTTCATTTATTATCAACAACTGGAATAGATTTAAGGTATTTATACTTGATCATGAATTGAACAACTACTCATCTGGCGAAGCGTATAAAACTGCCATGTTGAACCCTAGGACTGAACTGCTCCGCTTCTGAGTTACAGGCTGTCTGAACTCTGTTCTTTCGGTTTCCAGATTTTTCATAAGGGATATCTCTTTGCTGTATTTTGGTGAGAATTTTCAAACTGTTAAAAACATGAGATTCAGTGGCAAAAACTTGGATACCTATGTGTTTGTTTCTTCTTATATTGAATCGAAATTTTTGAAAGCAACACTTGAGTCATCAGAAATTCTTAAGCTGGGAAAAAATGACTATATAAAATCTAAAACCAGAAACAGTACAGAAGAATCAAATGTATACATATAAAGGTCAAAATGAAAATAGAATAATAAACCTGACACAGCCTTAAATCAAAATAGGTATTACAATTGACTACATACAAAATAAATCAAATTTTTAAGTTGAAAAGAAATGACAGAATTAAATCTAAACCCAGAAAAGGTTCGGAATAATCATACCAAAAATAAGGTAAAACAATGTATATTAAACTAATTTAGTTAGTGAAAAAATATATAACATGTTTAGCTGGAAGACTGATGCATCTTCCTATCAGAATACAGTCTTAAAATAATTAGTCAGATTTTGGTGGATATAGCGTGATTTGCGTTGTACCAATTTGGTTGTGGTGATGCTAATATGCAAGAATACAAAGGCTAATATAAATTTTATTTATGTATGAGGTTTTCTTTTTGTTAAACTGAAATTAGTGATGCTATCAATCTGCGGTTATATTTAGGTTATGTATAGCGTGAAACTAAGTCAGCATGACCATTTGGTCAAAAAAATAAGTATTTATGTATTATCGCAACCTATGATGGCATATGAAACGAAGCGCATGGTTGCCAATTCAGTGCGGACAACACATAGGAAGTTACTGCTGTTGTCAACTGGAGTTATTAATAGAGTTGGCAATTGTTGCAATAATACATAAGTACCAAAAAATCTTCCTATGATGTTTCAGTTCTTAAATATTATTGCAACCTATTAGAGACATTACATACATGGTTGCCAATTTAATGCGTACAACACATGTGAAATCAGCGTTGCCAACTTGGCGAGTAATTTTGAACAGTGGCATTCGTCAATAAAATCTTAAGTTCCTACATTTCCTTCTGTTAAAAAAAGGGTACTGTTTTTCCTGATACTAATGTATTAATCACTACAGTCAAAGTGGCTCTTTTTTCACCAAAATTTGATTTTTTCCCATATAAGAATCTGTTATTTTGATATTGTGGTGCAAATTTTGCTGCAATGACGCCAATACATAAGTACCATTTTCCTTTATTGGCAGATTCCATGTTTTTTCATTGTAACAAAAAAAAGTAGAAAAATGTAACTGAAGAAAATGACACTCAATTCAAACTAATTGAGATGAACAGATTGTCAATATTGTGATTTTAAGTTAGAATTTCTATTCACGTATAAGATTTTGCTTATGGTAGTTTCATCAAATATTTATTTATTTAAAGTAGCTTTTGGTTTGAATTAAAATTATAATTTCTATACTATATGTAAGGTTACTTTTATATTTATTTGTTTCTTTTATTTCAATTTTAAATATTTAAGATTTTCTGCTGTGTTTTTTTATTGTTCAAAACTTTATGGCAATTTTATCAAAATTAAGGCTTACTTTTTCTGTTTTAGATAACGTTTTAACTTAAATTGATGTTATAATTCCTATTTCAGTGTCACAGTTTTATTTTTTCTGAACTATCCTTTTCTTGCGTTGGTACAGTAATTATGTGATACAAAGACTCAAAAAGTCTATTTTTCAGCCTAATAATAATTTGTGAGGCCTTTTGTAAACAGAATCTTCGATCATGATTACCTATTCATGACACAAATATCAAAGGGTTTTTTTTTACAATCAATGAAACTGCACCTTCACTTCTGCGGAACTTCACTTCCTTCACTTCACTTCTCACCAGATTTTTTTTTTTTTTTGTCATGTCCATTTCTTCACAAAAAAAAAACCATCTGTTAGAAAAATTATGGATGAACACGGAAACTATGGATGCGATTAAATGCTTATCAAAGTAATTTTCCTTCTGACATATCTGTTCATATGCAGATTGTATATATACACATGCATTGTATACATTTTTTACATATAAAATGTTGTATGATTTACATATCGATGCCATTTTCTGTTGTTGAAGATAAATATTCATCCTTCCTAATAATAATTCCTTCATCAGCATATTCAATATTTTGTTCAATGTAGAGAATATTGCTTTAAATATAACAGAGAGAAAATGACACTGAATTCAAACTAATTGCTCTTAACATGTTGGTAATATCGTGAAGATAATGCTTCATATTTATGAGGAACGAGTATGTACCATGTTTTTTTTGCGTGTCGCTGTTTTTTTGCTTTATGACCGATAAGAATTAATCTTTGTTTTAAATGAGAAAAAGTCATACATTTAACAAAAAGCTATTTGCTGAAACTATGATAAGGTGACCTTGAAATAATCTCATATTTTCTTTGGAATTCCATTTTGACCAGATTTTTCGTCATAACTTAACTTTGCTTCTGGCAATCTTGCAAATCAGAAAACTGTATCAGGTGTGGTCGCAAAAATGTTTGCACAGATAAAGGATGCACCTTGGAAAGATTTTCTCATATTTCCCTCTGGGTTTCTTTAAAATTCAGTGTTGAAATGATTTTACGTTGCTTCTGATAATCTGTTCCTCACGTAGTTTCTTGGAGATCATATGCATATTTTATGTTATCATACTGTCCATTTACAATATATATTATTTTAATTATTACTATAGTTATTTATCATTGTATGTATACTCATTCTTTTGCTCTTTGCAATCAAATTATAATTTTTAATAGAAATATTGCAAAAAAGTATTGTTTTAAGAATGTATTTTTTAACAATATGGTTTATTATTTGTTTCATTTAGTACTGTTGTTGGTTCTGGACTATTTCAACAGGGACCTGTTTTAGGTAAATTTTAATTTTAGTTCATACTAATTAAATTTTTTTAGTATTGAATTACATCTAATACTCTACACTGGTGTGCAAAAATTAAGGACGAAGTTGAAAAATTAGCATATCAGCTGAACGAAGAGGCAGAGCGGACAGAAAGACCAATCAGGAGATTAAGGGAGGTAAAGTAAGGTAGCACATGCGCAGATATGCAGGTAGACGTAATGGGGGAGTTTCTGAGTAGTAAAGCATGTTGTCGGTGTAAGATTAGTATTTCTGGCAAAGAGATTGCCCACCGTATAGCAGTTAAAATCACACCGATTTGCTGCCTCAGTGAGAAATGGCGAATAATCAATCTGTTAGACGACATCTGGATGCTTTTACCCGAGGTCGAATCATTGGGAAGTTGGACTTTGGAGACAATTTCAAACTACAGGAACAGCTATCCGGGGGTTCAGTAGTGGTCGTCCACGAGGAACCACACCCGCAGATGACCGGTATATTGCCTTACAGGCCAGAAGAAACAGGCGGCAGACAGCGGGAGAAATCGCTAGACACACGACACAGGCGACTGGACGACCGATATCGCGTTTTACCGTGGCCAGAAGACTGCACGGTGGTGGTCTGTTTGCACGACGCTCTGTACGGTGTGTACCTCTAACGCCTGCCCATCGGAGGAGACGTTCTCTGTGGTGCCGGGAACACCGGAATTGGAGAGACAATGAATGGGGACGAGTACTCTTTACAGATGAGAGCAGATTCAGTCTGAGTAGCGATTCTCATCGCATACTCATCTGGAGAGAGCGGGGAAGCCGCAATCATCCCTCGAACATCATTGAAAGGGACAGGTATGGAGGTGGCGGTGTTCTCGTTTGGGGAGGCATCATGCTTGGTAGTCGTACAGACCTTCACATCTTCGACGCAGGTTCAGTCAACGGGACCCGTTATTCTAACGAGATTCTTCTTCCATATGTGCGTCTTTTTAGAGGCGCTATGGGTCCGCAGTTCCTTTTCATGGACGACAATGCACCATGTCATCGCACAGTAGCTGCCGAACAGCTCTTAGAGAGTGAGGATATTGAACGTATGGATTGGCCGGCACGATCTCCGGATCTCAATCCCATCGAGCATGAATGGGATTTTCCAGGCAGACGCTTGGCAGCTCGTACCTTACCACCAGTAACGATTCCGGAGCTTCGATTGGCGCTGCAAGACGAATGGGCAGAAATGCCTCAACAACTCATTGACACCCTCATTCTCAGCATGGGCAGACGCTGTGAAACCTGCCTAGCAGTCAGGGGAGATCATATCCCCTACTAAAGACCGGATATTTCTTGCTGGACACCCATCACAGGGATGTTTCGGCCTTCAGTCGCATTGCGCTCCATGCTACTTTTTCAATAAAGCTTCTTTTTATCCCTCTGATTTCTCTTTTAGTAAGTGTTGCTTACATTACTCATGTCCTTACGTATTGGGGATCTTACGGTATTAAATGTGTTGATTTGGAATGCTTTTGTACAAAGTTATATTGAAAAAACCGTCTCGTCCTTAATTTTTGCACACCAGTGTATATTAGATGTATTGCAGAGATGTTAGATAGTATTATATGAGGTATGGGTGCAATGCTAATTTAATTTTTTTTTTCAGTTGAAGGCTTCCTAATATTTTTTATTTATGATAGCATTTAGTGAATCAGTTTATCATCATTAATTTTTTCTCTCGGTTCATCTATTGCAGGTTGTTTCACCCATAGTTCCCATAGCAGAAACTTACAACTGCTATCACTTTTTCTTTAATAATTTTTATTTATATTTGCATTCATTCATATCTATTTACTCTTCCACTTGCTAATTTTCTCTCTTACATTGAAATATTTGTTTTTGTTAAATTATTATTTACTTTGAGGCAAAATTGCAATTTGTTTAAAATTATTTATGGTGAGAACATTCATTTGAAAAAAATATTTTTAATTTTTGGTCTTACTACTTTTTTTATACAGGGTTTATCCTCACTAAAAATATTATAATTGCTATAATAGAAGAATTTATGTTTTTAACACTTAACCCGTGCGAAGAACGGGCATTTCAGCTAGTAAATATATAAAACATTAGCTTTTTGAAATGAAGATAGTCGCGGACTTAAATCAAACGAATATTTTTGGCTTTTAATACGGTTTTTTTTTTAAGGCTCCATGTTTTTTTCAAATTTGAAAAAGGTAAAGGTGTTTTACAATTTTTTTTTAAAATTCCGAAGTAGTAATATTCGCTAAGCCTTCTACCAGTGTTGTCTTGCGGAGAGTTATACTCATTCAATGGCTTCTTTCTTCCTACCGAAGATTATGTTTCAGCATCTGATAAAATAGCCGACCAGGATATCAGATCTGAATTACAGATCATTGATAGTATTTATTCTTTGTACGTTCCTTGGGTAGTGTTCTTATCGGGTAGGTTTACTTGAAGCCTCCTTTTCATGGATGACGATTTGATTTTTTTCATTAACATCACCTCGTTCTTTAGATCATCGATCAAATGACGAGAACGACACCTGAGCCGGCAAACCCCTCTACAAACTACTACACCACGCCAACAGGAGGACTTTGAGCCTTTATAGATTGAATACATCGGTTGTTTAGTAGTTTGAGTTATGTATAAAATGAGCACAAACTTATTTATTTTTAAATTCTCAAAAGATTGAGGACGTTCTCTTAGAACATTTACCGACTCCTTATAATGAAAACCCACAAGTCACTTTTACACTCTTCTCCACAGTGAAAAACCAAATTTTTTTTCAAAAAATGTGAAAAATTAGAAAAATTTGCAACTATTTGATGAAATGTTAGTAAGACGAATTCAAATAAATTCCTAAGCTTACTTTCCGGTTGAAAATGTTTTGCCCTTCTGTGGAGAAAATTTTAAAATGTTGGACGGTAGGTGTGGGTGCACGCAAAAATTCAGAATTCGTGAGACGCACTGATAGGGAAAAAAATTTATTATGGGTTATTTGGAGATAGATATTGTGTGTGCACTGCTGTAGGAACAAAACTAGACGCAGGATTTATAGAAATGTATACCTATATAATATTTATTGGTTTGCCACACCTCGAGACATTTTTACGGAAAATCCTTTCTGCAGTGAGATCAGTCTAATTTACGATGCAAACGAAACAATTTCTTCCTGTAGATTTTTAATCTGGAGCAAATGTGTACGTAATATTGTAGATTTCATGTTAATGTTTAGGAAGCACGTAGCGTATTTTTATTTTTACACACTGAAATAGAACTTTCTCGGTCCCTTGCCTGCGTGGTATGACAACTTTTCCTTTTGTAAAAATGAATATTCCTTCACAGCCATCGGATCTTGATTCCAATTGATCTTCCAGGAAGCGAACACTTTTGATAATCATGTAAAATTAGAAAGATTCCCTTGATTTAGATGGAAAAAAGGAATACTTATTAATTCTAAGATCATTAGAGTTTGAAACCAATTCTGTTAAGATTCTATTCACCCATGCGAACGTTTAAAAATGGAGGATGATTCTGGAATTATTTGCTGGAAGAGATGGCAAAATGAAGGTTCAATAATAAAACGTCCCCTAAGCAATTATTATGCAATTTTTGAAATCCAAAACTAAAAACAAAACTTACTTGTCTATAGCTGTAATATAGACAGGGTTATTTTTATACAATTATTAGTTATATTTGAGTACAGTTTTCCCATTTGTTTCATGGAATCATTTAAATTATTATTATGTTTAATATTTCTTAACGTTTCAATTTCATGTGCGTTATTATTTTTTCCGTTCTGATTCTTTAAAAGTTTTGAATTGCATGTCTTAGAATTATTCATACAATATTTTACTAATTAACATTTAAAAATTTAATGCTTTTTATCTCATTCTTATTAATTATTGTCTCATTGCTGTTATATTATATCATTTGCTGATTTTATAATTTGGAGTGATACTTTTCTCAAACTCGAAGTTTATTTTATTGATCTTAATAAATATTCGAATTTGTGTAAATAAAATTTTCATTAAATTTGACACTGAGTACAGATTCTAAAATGTTCCGGATAATTTCCAAACGGACATGAACCGAGAAGTTATACATTTCGAAATGATTTCTTAATAAAATTTTTAAGATTTTATTCTATACTGCTGCTTGGGAGTAGCATAGAACAAAGTGTTATTTCAGTGTTATAAAAGTAGTGAAATAAGTGGGAGTAGTGAAATAAGTGTTATTTCAATGGGTTCGAAACGGATAACAATGATTCAATTCATACGAGCCTGACAGTGTATGTATTTCACTTATTTGTGACACAAAACAAAATCTAAAAAGGAAAAATCAATTTTTATTTAGTTTCTTGGCGGATTGTTTTAAATGGAATTCATTTGAGATTATCTCATTTTTTTATATAAATAGAAACAAATGTACAATGATAATTTTTCACTTGAAAATAATATATTATTGACATTTTGTATTAAAAAGAAAACATCTTCCAGGAAGAAAAAAAATTCTCACAGAAATTTACACTTTTAGCTTAGTTCTCAAACACTGGTTTTATTGTCTTTGGATAGATACACTCGTGTCGCGCTCAAGGTTTGACTACTGATCCTTGTGCGACATTATTGCCTCTTTTCTCAAATATGGCATCAAATTACAGCATTCATTTGTATTTTTCGATTCGGAATGTCGAATAAACGATAGTCTAATTCCAATGCAGCATTTCAGTTACATTTTAAAATAAATTCAAAATGAATGTGGAAATGTGTTCTCCCATTTAATACTGTTTAGCAGATTTACTGTTAGCAGAGTGCCACTCCGCATGGTTTGAGGGGTCGAAGAGTTTGCGGGGCGCTGTCAAGAACAAGGCGACGAGAGGTCCGTTGGTGGCGAGGCGTCTCGTTGTGAAGCCCTACACTTTCGGTATCCTGAAATGCGCGACTTTGGTCGGTGGACTTCGAAGAGCGCGTGGGTCAAGCACCCCGCGTCGTTCGCTTCGGGAACTCTTCGAAGTCGAGGGATTATTGAGGGTCGGTGCCCGTCCTACTAGTTCTTAGGTGGGCAGAGGGATTTGGGGTCAGTGGTTGTCACGTACAGGGCAGCCGGGGTTCGTAGAGCACGGGGAAAGCGCACTGTCGTAAAGAATCACTTGTGGCCCCATGGCGGAAACAGTTGTCTGCGTGCTATTCCAAATTCTCTGAGGACGGAGGCGACCGTTTTGAGCCCTGCGGTGGGAAGAGTCGCACGGTACGGTTTGCATCGGAAGACGAAAGTTAGGGTCACCATTATGAGAAAGCCGACGATGGGCCCATTGATGGCGTGGTGTCACTTTTGCTACCGAAATGCCCGACTTTCAGCGTCCCAAATTACAGGATTTTCATCCGTTACCTTCTAACCATACGTGGGTTGAGTTCATGAATTCTCCGGAGTGGAGAGATTTGGGGGTTGGTGCCTGCCAAGTTGTGGATCACGAAGAGGGCAGCCAGGGTTTGTAGAGCACAGAAAGAGACGAGAATTCCAGGTTGCAGTTGTAGAGTCCCCCGTGTCAAAGAGCGAACACGACGGGCTATTGTGCAAGAGGAGGAAACCATGGGCGTCTCTCCCACTAGGCTACGCATTAGGGCAAAGAGTACGCAGAAAGAAAAGATGCACCATTCTTCTTTGAACAGTTTTTGGATTGTAAATTTTTTTGTTTCACTCATAAAATATACTTGTCTTTTGGATGAGCAGTTTTCCATCGAGGAATCCACTCGTAAAGAGAATAGGGTAGCGAGTGAGAGTTCTATTTACGTCGTTCTGTAAAATTTCGTAATTTCGAGCCTCGGTCAAGCGACGAGAACGGCAAAGTCTGTGGTGAGATGCAAGTTAGGAGTTAGGCGAGTGCGAACCACCGCTGAATCGCGTTGCTGCATGCGGCCAAGGTCGACGGAAGCCCTTCCGCCTTTGACCCAGGAGCTCCGGAGCGCACCCGGTTCCGCATATATGTCCTAGCGAGAAGAAAAATATTCTCGGGAAGAGGGTCGCGAGCCGACGGAGGATCGTTTTGTTGCATGCTTCCAAGGTCGACGACAAGCCTGCCGAGCGACGGACTTAGGATTGGAATCGTGAATCGTCTGATCGAGAAGAGGGCGCCGAGAATGGTCTTGCTGCATACCCTGAGGGTCGACGGAAACACTTTCTGAGTTAGGGACTTCAGTCGAGAAGTTGGGATTGGGTAGAGGGAGGGGTTCACTTAGCCTCGTTCCGGTGTTCTACTACTGAACTTGGGAAAATATTCGGAGATCTGCTCGAGAGTTTTTCGTGCGATAAAGTCGTGACCAGGCCAGGCGGGGCGGTGCAGGGCAGGGAAGTGTAGACAGGATCCTCGGTTCGTCTGGGGTCGGATTTTGATATTTTCTTTTACTTTAAGGGGGGGGGGAATTTCAATTTTTTTTAAAATTCGACCATTTGCGTAACAATTGCTGCCCCTGTGATAACCGATTCCAGTGTCTTGACCGGGGGATATTTTTTTTTTTTACTTTTTTCTCCGGAGTGGAGATATTTCAGTGTTATTGTGGGTTGGTGCCCGTCGTACGAGTTGTGGGTGACGAAGAGGGCAACCAGGGTTCGTAGAGCACAAGAAGAGACGAGCTTTTCATGTTGTGGTCGATGAGTCCCGTGTCGAGGAGCGAACTCGACGGGCTATTACGGACTCTAAAACACCAGGACACCAGTGCGGGGCGTTTCTGCAGTCGAAACGGCGATTTCAAGAGGAGGAATCCATGGGAGTCTCTCCCACTAAGCTACTTGTTATGTCAAATACGCAGTAAGAAAAGATGCGCCACCCTTATTTGAACAGTTTTTATATTGTAAAAATTTTTCTATTCACTCATAAAAAGTATTTGTCTCTTGGATGAGCAGGTTTCCGTCGAGGAATCAGCTCGGAAAAAGGATGCGGTAGCGAACACAAGAGTTCTATTTACGTCTTTCTATAAACCTTCGTAATTTGGAGCCTTGGTCAAGCGACGAGACCGGCAAATTCTGTCATGAGGGAAAATGTTAGAGCCTCGAAATATTTAGCGTGTGTCGGTGACTCTCGTCTGGTGGGTCTCGGGAGACACCAGGACACTAATCCATCAAGTATAAGGCAAAGCATAAAATTATTAACATACGTTAGTCTATTTAAATTTAAAAAGGATAAAAAAATTAGAAATACAGCACTACAGCTCCATTCATCGCAGTAGTACTGTATAACTTTCAAAATGCATATTTTTAAAGTATTTTTTTACGTTTTAGAATAAATGATTTTAATTAACAAAAACTTTCTATTTTCTTCAGGCTTATTTGAATAAAGTTTAAAATGTTTACGTCCCGCTGTACTAATTGATGAACATGAAAATATGTGAATGAATAATATACATTACCATAGGTCTAAATATGAATTCAAAAGTATAAATTTTAGAAAGAATTGAATTCGAGTGACGAATGCTTTAAACCCGATTTATTATTTGTTATTTTTTTACGTAAAATAAAAATAAAAATGTCTTCAGAAAGAGCGTTCTCTTATAGTCTAAAATTATTCTATTTAATTGTTGCATTAACCTTTCAATTAATGATCTAGACTTTTAGATTATAAAGATTTAATTTAAGAAATTTTATATATATATAAACAGCGACGTTTATGTAACGTTAGATTCTCGGGCGTATTTTAATGATCAGTCACGATTAAAAATTTCATCGATTTGTTTCATGTCTTATTAATTTATTTTTCAATGGAATTTCGGAATCATTTTTTTTCTCTGTAGTTTGCTTTTCCGAGCAATGCACATTTCAACTTATCCTCAAGATTGTTTTTTTAATCATTTCACACATTCTTATAAAACTAATTCGGATTCTACATGTATATTTCATTGCATAGATTTTAAAGAGAGAAAAATTTTGATTTGTGTGTGTGTGTTATTTTGGAAACTGAGGTTGAATTATCGTTTGGTCTCTACGTAATGTGTCTAAATAGGAAAAGTAAATGAATGTGCTGCACATAACTTGGATGTGTTTATCTGAAAAATAATACATTTTTCATCTCGTTAATTTTTATTGAGTTTCATTCAAGTTTGGGGAGGGGGAGAACTTATGAAGAAACGGAAATTAAAAATATGTTTCTCGTGATATTATGAAAGTATCATTATTTTTCTTTTCCTTCGCGATGTTGAATGGTCACAAAAACGTTGCATTCCTTTCGATTTCGGAAATCCATAGTATTTTATAAATACCGGCAAGCATAGCACATCTAATACATTCCTCATGCGCTGGTATCACTATTTAGTGTGGCACCATATCGGTGGATATAATACTCTCAATGTAATTTTGACACCCAGTTTCCTCCCCAGAGGAAGGAACCTGAGATCTAACGATGCGAAAAACTGTACTAGGAATTTAATTTTGCCGAGAGCCTCCAAACCAAAGAGGTACTATA